>CM028859.1:4134121-4145165 GCA_016801935.1 Platichthys stellatus
AGAGGTCATCCATCAGGGACGGACCTCTGAGGGCGCAGCACGGGAGGTTGATGCCCGCATCCGACTAAATCTCACATCTACTCGAGGTTTAGTCGGTTTCTTCATCGGTTTACGTCTTATCCCCAAAAAGCTGAGATCAAATCTGCTGTTTGCAGCTAGTGGACGAGATCGTTTCACCTTCATCGGCTGGAGGAGTAAATATATTGAAGATTTCACCTCTGAATCAATTGCCCATTTGTCAGCCATTACGTTTCCAAGCTTTCCAAACAGTCCGAGTTGGCCATGCTCGGTGGATCTGCTGGGCGAGCTCCAGTTTCCCTCCACACTGGCAGCTCAGTGTGCTCACTGGGAACTACTTAGAATTCACCGCCCCCCCCCCCCCCCCGCTGGCTCCGGTTCCTCTGGATGTGTCCAAACCTCCCGGGTCCCCTCAACCAGCAACTGTTTGGAAGGAAACACTTCTTTCCAAGGTCCAAACCAGTGGCTCTGAAACTGTTGCACCAACTGACACGAACTGGATGGACCCTCATTTGATAAGAGTTGGACATTCTCAGTTTATTACTGTCAGATGAAATTATACATGAGATAAATCATTCCCCTTTTGGCTCCATGCTACGTCTGAATGCTCCGATGTCCCAAGCCCTTATCTTTAAATTCTCAGGTTTCCCCATTTCATTCTGTGTTTCCTTTGACCCACACACACACACACACACACACCTCTCTTCTTACTCCTACAAGAAACCTTGAGAGCTTCCATAAGAGTTTTCGATGTCGGTTGCATATTTAATCTCGACAGGTTTCTGCTCCATTCCTGTTGGATTGTTATAAAAAAGGATTCAACTCCCTGTTCCTGGATCAGTGACCCCGACTGTGAGAATTAAAGAACAACAGTCATTAACTGAAGAGAGGATAATAACTGTTTTTTATCGGCAGAGTTTGTCAGTTTGGTCACATTAATAGATAAACACCTCCCAGCTCCTCCTTCCTCTTCCTGCCTCGGCTGCTGCACACGATGCAGACGAGTCCTGATGTTTTCATGAGCTCAACATGAATATGAAAATCTGAGGAAGGGGGGGGGGGGGGGGGGGGGGGGGTGGACATTCACAACACGTCCCGCTGCAATAAAAACATAAAAAATATATAAAGATGCCTCCAGAATGACATGATTCCAGAGCAGAGCTGTGATGCAACATTTCTGAAAGCTCCTCCGTGATGTCACAATGTTGAACTCATTGCTTTGATTTGCCCAAAAGACATAAGCCTCGTGAAAAGAAATGGTGTCTCTTTGAAGCAGAGTCGCGGCAGAATGAAATTCACTGAACACTGGATTATTTTAGTTGCATTTTCCCTGAGGTGGAACAAACCAAACCGACGCTCTTCATTTGTGTGTGTCTCCCTCGTGGTTCCTCCGAACACCCACACCGGCACCGAGTCGGATAATGAAAGTGCGGCGTGTTGCTTTTATTGGGAGAGAGCGACTCCAGCCAGAGGCATCATCGGCTGCTCCCTAATTATTATGAACTTCTTCCAGTTTGAACCATTTTTCCACTTAACCTCACGATGAGTCAGAGAAACAGAGACGTGTGAGCGTCAACAGGGAAATCTGCTTTAAAGTCGAGAAACCTCGGAATTCAGTGAGAAACCAGAGGAGCTCATAGAGTCTGATCGGCCAAGTCATTAACATATTAAATAAAAGTATTATTTCTCACATTGAACAGTCAAAACATCCGTCGTCTGAAAGCGTTGAAGAGAACTGATCAAAGGATTAGAACTTTATGGACTTTAATGAATCTGAAATGTCAGACAACGTGAATAGATATAGATATAGAGCAAATGTTTCAAGTTCATGTTCCTACTGTGTTAACGTACAGTAACCGAAAATTAATCAAACCCGAAAGATATATAGCTTTATTTACCAAATCCAGATCGTCTTGCAAATCCACACCAAAGTATTTGCATCATCAAATTCCTGATTTCATCAAATTTGCATCTTTAAACTCCCGATGTTTCCTGACAAATTGCATTCACATAAATATGAATTGACCTTTGACCTGTGAAATCTAATCAGTGAACATTTCTGCAGAACTTGAAAGGATTCTCAAGGTTTTCTAAAGATGTTGTGACATCATCGGTATCCAAACCGTGGACCAGAAGAGTTTCATGAATGTTTTTACCAATTAACAAGAAATCCTCTAAAAGAAGTTATTCTGTATATCATGATCACAAGAATTAGACCAACAACCAAAAAACTGGCGACACCAGTGGCGTGCAAACTTCAATCTGCTCAGTAGATTGTGTGTAATCCTGCAAACACAATGACAAACAGCGACGTGACTCGAGGTGGAAGTTAAAAATAAGTTCAGTCACTTTGTACAAAACAGGTTTTTAAAATTCATCCGTGTTTTATTTGTGTACCTGCAAAAAACAATAAACACTCAGGAAGGTTTTGTGCAGCACAAGTGAAATGTTGAGGAACCGTTTGGTTCATTGGCATTAAAATCTATCCGAGTCTATTATTTGTAACATTTACATGTATATAGAGAAACGCTGGCGGATAAACACTCCTGCAGGAGCCTCGCAGGTATCTGCTCAAGCACAGACGCATCAGATCAGAGACGTGAGGAGACGTGAGGAGATGCTGAGATGTTTGAAGCAGCAGCTGATCCGAATCCACAGAGTGACACAAACAGACAGCGGCTTCAAAATAAAACAAAAGAGGATCCGGCTGCAAATTGAATCGTGAACATGTTTTTCTCAAACGGCCTGAGGAGAGAAGGGAGATTTTTTCAGGCGTCTCTTGAAAGTGACAAACACTTTCTGTAAAGACGATGTTTAGTGACTGATGCTTGGAAATATCGGATGTGTCATCGGTGCAAAAGAAACTGAATCTGAGATTTTGAAAGAAAGCGTAAAAACGTTCAAACGTCATTGACGACATCGAGGACAGAACTGAACAACAACAACAACAACAACACACAAACAAACCACTCACCTGCAGCAGCTCTGATTCATTGAGTCATTCACTTGCTTCTTCTAGATAGAAACACCAGCTTTTAAACCATTATATTCAATATAATGTTTGTTTATCTTCAATCCACGTCGACACACTTGGTTGTATTTTATTTTTATTTTGTTATAATAGAGTTAATGGTTAAAGAAGAGACCCGGGTTAATCATAAGTTATATATTTATCTGCCAATAAATCACTTCAGGAAAATCTGTACTTCCTAAGTTCTGTATCAGTGTCTGTGAGGATCCAGTTATTTGATCACCAGCTAATTTCAACAGCATCTTTAACAAACCACATTAATTATATCCACTGTGTTGTGGTTAAAGGCTCTTTTTTGTAATTTCCTCGACTGTCAACGTAAAGAAGCAGTTTGAACTGAATCCGATGTTCTCAGAGGAAACCAACTCAAACTTCTCCCCTGAAGAAAACTGACATATTTCATAGATAAATTGATGAAGAGTTTCAAAACCTATTGGAACCAACGGGGACTAATTATTTCTTTCTACATCTCTTTCTATTAATTGACTCCAAGCTGCTTCCTATGACCACTGACCAGCGTGTGAATTATTAATTCATCTCACTGAGGGGCCTCCGGTTCCTCCCTGATCGCTCAACATGACCCGGTTCACAGAGAAGCTATTTTCCACTGTTGATATGAAACCAGCGATTTGATCGGCTCCCTCCGGACCCTCACTGAGGACCCCCCCCCCATGGATCAGTTAAAAGCAAAACAAGCGCTGCCTCCGGTCAGACTCTCGTCCCTGTGTTGTCTATGATCGCTCTCTGCCCTCCTGTCAATCACAGCCCTGAGTCACAGTGGTCTTCGGGGACAGAGACGCAGAAGAGACCAGAGACAGCGGAGGAGGAAGAAGAAAAATAAAAACCCAGCAAACTATTTTCAATCCCTCGTGGGAAAGTGTGAAAGCAGATAGATGAAGATGACACAAAGCCAAATAAGAAAGAACATCTCGAGTGTGAAAACCTACTTATACATTATATTTATGAAGCTTTGCAAGTAATTCAGCTCAGTGGAAAAAAACGTCTTTATTCAAAAGGTGAGTGACGTTTTTTTGCCTCAACCTGAAATTCAGGCTTCACGTCTGATATTGTGCGTTTGAATGTCACCTACTAGAAAACTGTGTATTGATTATTCAACAAGGACAAACAGGACACAACTTCTGATGAAGCAAAACCTCATTCAAACTCAATAGACTATATATATTTCTGCACTTAATTGCACACACAGATAAATACCAGTCCCTGGACCATAACCACTTATTTCTCATCAAGATCCTTGAATTATTCTCTGAGAAAATGTTGAAAAAACTTTAATCTTGCCCGATCGCACAAGATTAAAGTGAAAAGAAAATATTGGATTAGCACCAAAAAGCTGTTTTGCATCCTCCCACCAAGTTTCCTGGAAATCTCCCCGACAGCTTTACGCAATCTGGACTGGAAACAAACTTCCAAACCATCAGACACAGGTAGTGGTTTGTAGATATGAGACTGGTATTTGCACTTTAATATTGAACAATGTTTAACCCCTTAATGCCTGAATTAATTTCCAATTATATAAAAAGAATATTGTTTTTGGCTGTCATAGAGATGCTAAATTAATTGGAGATTGTTGATTTTAATATAGCATTAACAGTAGATATAAAATATAGATATGAGACAAATTGATGCTGCTTTTGATTGAAATTGAATAACAACATATGTTTTCTGTACAATCATTGCTGTTCCATCATAACAGTATTTCAAATACAGCTTAAGTCCCAAGGGGCTAGTATGTATTTTTCACTCCAACCACTAGATGGCGGCAGAGTGCTTCCAATACCTTCCTTGGTATGTGTAGTATTTGCACCATCAGGCACAATCGTAAAGACCAGAATGGGGTTCGAGGCAAATTCGCGACACTCGTCCACAAGGGGTTAACACTTTACTGAGGTTTAGTTCTTTTGAATTCTTCTGTTTCTACAGTTTAAAATGGTTCCAGGAGTTTATCCAGCCGGATGATAGCCTGTCAGTACAGGGCGGGGTGGGGGGAGGACGTCTGTCGTCCGTCAGTCTGAAGGATCACAGCATAACCATCTCAACCTGCCAGCACACACAGACACACACAGACACACACAGCATGGTGTCAGGGTTCAGTCCCAGACGAAGGGCACTCTTGATGTTGTCTGGTTTGTTTGAGGAAGTAAACAACACGTTTCCTGTTGTTAAACACGAGGAGCATCGAGCTCCGAGGTCCGTGGAGCTAAAGACGTTCAACAGCCTCCCAGCTCCAGAGTTACAACATGAATAATTGATTTGTCGCTTCAGTTCTACATCACATCAAGTCGTTGGTGTCCTTCACTTCAGACTTCCACCCGAATACAAACTAATCTGTGCAGGACGTGACAAAGTTACACAGTGAAAACCATTAATCAGCGTTTAGCCCAGTTAGAGATCAGAACAGCCCACTGAATGATAAGATGATGTCCTTCAACTGGTTTCATCTACGGCTCCAGAGCACAACACGTCTGATCCCAAAGTCTGAGGAGAGAATAACAACCGGTGAGTTCTCACTCAGATCAAAGGTTCGATGTCAAAGGAAACGTTTCATCTGCCTCCAGGTGAAATGGCCACTGGGGGGGGGGGGCGGGGGGGGGGGGGGGGGGGGGATATCCGGACTGTAGAATAAGAGTCTTTGATGTATCAGTGGAAAAGGCTGTTTATCTGTACCAGATTGTTTACTTGTTTACATCCAGAATGAAACTCACAACATCCTGACGACTAAAGGTTGCTCAAGCAGAGAGTTGAGGATTCTTCCTTCACCAGTCGACTTCAGTGAGAGGACATCTTAACGATGCTAATATTCAAACTGCAGATTTGAAGAGCTGGAGGTTTGGAATCAGAAGAGTTCAGTGTTGAATCTGCCTCCGAGGCCGAGCCCCTGCAGGAGTCACCAGTGTTTGTGTGGAGACCTCAGGCACCGGCGTTTGTGTAACAGAACAAATCCAGTGAAATGTGTGTTGCCCTATAACACAAGTGACTGAACCTGCAGCTTGGCCACATGGACCAGGAATGATGTTCAGCTGCCACCTGCTGGACACCAGCATGCTGTACAGGTAGGGCTGTTCTTTTAACTGGTTTCAGAGCTGCTCACTTACTGGAGGCACTGGCTTATCCAGAATAATAAATAAGGTATCAGTAACTTTGTGGGAAAACTATGCTTTTCAGAATTTGTCATATAATGGAAGATGGGAAAGAGAATTTGACAGATTGGTGAATTTGTGATTAAAAAGTGAGTCAACCCTTGGAAACATTTTCAATTCGTCACAAAAAACAAAATTATCTTGAACCTTGATTTTATTGAGTGACAAAGCATTAAACTCATTAAACTGAATCTTTACAATCAAGTCTGATTAACACACAATATGTTTAACAAGGTCATAATTGTGGCAAATACAGTTACATGTTTCTAAATAAGTTGTTTGCCTTTATAATAACCTATATAAAAAACACAGTAACTGGTCTCGTCCCTTTCTCTCTGAACTGGTTGACAAACCCAATGGGACGATGCAGATATATCTGATGAACTGGGACCATTGATGATGTAAGAACACCTAACAAAATCCAGTCCATTGCAAATATGCTCGAGTCAATAGATTCCTTAACAGCTGGACACTAGAGGAGCAGTTTGGTTCAGGTCTCTCACAGTAGCTACCACTGTATGAGAGAGTTTGTGTCTGAAGCTTGAACGTTGTGGTTATGACAGTTAAACTACATTTTATTTGCAGACAGATATCGAGCTGGACTCCTCCTGGTGCGCCTCACCAGGACAGAGACGACAACACAGCTGTATGGCTTCAAGATGTCTCCTGGAGAATCTCAGTGGTTGTGCATCTGTGCTCGTGCTGAGGAGATGAGCTGCTACGACACATGATGTTCACCATCCCTCTGACAAGCTGCTCTGGTTCAACACCTTGTCTCTGCAAAGGAAAAGAGAGAAGACAGATTCTTCAGAGGGAGATACCGGCATGAAGCATTTCACAGTATTGAGAATTAGTTCAGTTATTTAAGTAGAAATCTTTTCTCCAGGCCAAACGAGAAGGAGCACAATAACCTTGATTCACTTGTAGAGATTGGGAGCTCATTCTTAAAAAGGTAATGACCTTTGTATCCAATAGTTCTACCCAAACAAAAACAATTCTGAATGTCATAAAACGCCCTAAATCACACACGGGTCCTTTACGGTAGAGACGAAGAATCTCCGCTGCTAAATTAGCGCATGTGACCGTGAACTAAAACAGAATTGGATTTCTGGGTCAGTTCAGGTAAGACATCAGCAGCTCAGGGATCAAGAACATGTGAGCAGCAGGTGAAGGTCCACACTGAACTTATGGTTGTGACCTGTGGGGCTGTGAGGTGTCCTGGGTGGTCGGCTTCCTTCAGTATCACAAGGTGGACAGTGGACATTTGTAATCAGGACCAAAAGGAAACTGCATTAAAAGAAAAGCTATTGTGGGCAGTTTCTTGGCCGCTGATCAAAGCTGGACTGAGTTAACTGGGTCGTTAACGACCAAAAGAGTGATTCCCTGCTCGGGGGAAGCAGTTAAATGATAAAAAAGGGAAACAATGAGAAACAAATGAATGTTCAGGACATAAAGCAAAGCCAGCACCGCCTCAACGGAAACACCTTCACATGGTTTATCACCACAGACGAGTATCTGAGCATCTCTGCCATCAAACACACAGGAACACGGTCGTCCTGAACACAATCTGTGGTTTGTGTTCCACTTGGTTTGGCTGCATCACACAGCCACTGACTGCAGCACTGTGTTACATGCACTGATGCATTCACTGGTGTCCAACTCCACAAGGATCTGGGACCAGTTATAAATCACGCTAGCTTTACCATTTTTCACTTTTTCTATCTCTACTGCTCGGCGCAGAGACCGCAACTCTGAATCGGGTGAATGTACGGACAGCTCTCATATTAATAAGGTCTGTAGTCACTCTCTTAGCTGACTGCTCAAACAGTTAAAGGATAATAACCGGTATTGTGCGGAGCTCTTTTTTTAGGCGGATCTGATCAAAATCCATCATTGCCCCCGGGTTACAAAGCAAAAAGAGGAACAAGGAGAGCAGCTGGAAGGATTTTTCAAAACAAAACAGATCCATTGAAGCCTCATTACAAAATAAGAAAAGACTAATTGAGATAATATTAGAGCCGTGTACATTTCCAATTGTTGTTAGAAACCAGGCTTTTAAAGTTAAACAGGGATATGCTCCTGTTCAGATATGGTATTACATTCTGAGAGAACAAATCACAAGTGAAATACTTCAAAACCATCCGAGTCTTTATTACTTCTCCTGTAACAACTTGTGATCGGATTTCACTCCCTCCACTTTATTTGAAAACACTCACGCACATTATTTCAATGCATCGAGCCCAAATGATGTTTTATCCAGTGTGAGTACACAGATCAGTTATGACAGCGCAAGTGAGATAGAGAGTGGAGTGAGGAGCCCTGGCTGAGGGAATCAATGTGCAGCTGCACTATGGAACAGGATTTTATGTATTTGTGGGAAAAATGAAATCGATACTTGGTGGTCAGAGCTAATAAAGTAGCTGTGGCCACAAGGAAAATCAAAGCCTGGGCAGGGAGACCTTCATATGTGGCCCAGGCAGGTTTGCCTTCATACACATACAAGAATGTGGAAAATGTAGAGAACAGGACAAACGATTTATTCTTCATAATAAAAAGAACCTGTGTGAGTTCTTCCTCACCAGCTCTCAGGTTGAGTCGGCGGACTTTATTCCATCCATCATGGATGGAATAAAACATGCACCGGGGCAGGAGACATTCTGTTCACCGTGTTCAGAGGCTGGAACATGAACCGTCCTGTGAGGCTGGGAAAGAAAAGAGTAGAACACAGAAACCAGAATGATGAGTAGAGAAATGACAGGAAACCATTTAACAGTGGCACAATTTTCTCTGTCCGGTGGGGGGGGGGGGGGGGGGGGGTGACTCAGATGGCCCCTGTGCACAGTGGGTGTCTCCACAGGTTGTCAGGACGGGTCGGCTGTGCCACTGCAATCAGCAACCCGCCTAATGGTGCAACTCATCACTGTCACACCCCCAGCGGCTCGAAAACACATAACAGGACTCGGATTCAGAAAGTCTCTGGTTTCAGTTTGTGCTGCCCCGTTGGACCCTGGATGAAAAAGAGATTTGCTCACCGTCCAGTGAAGTCCTTATGAAGCGTCTTTATAAAAATAACCCAGGTATGAATAAGTTAATTGAACTGATTTGTCTAAAAGGACGAGCAACTGGGCTGATAATGACTAATTTCCACACTTTTCTCTTTCATCTGGATACAAATATGATTGTTCTTGTAAAAGGAAATAAAGTAATTAACCCTTTAAATTAAAAAGACACCAGAGACACAGACCTGGAAAAGGAGTCGTCCTCAGCAAACCAGACAGATCTGCTTCCACTTGAAGATGGAGACTTAAGAGAAACAGGGAGAAAAACAACCAGGCAGCGTTATTACAGATTCATAACAGAAACAAAGGATCAGTGTAATTTAGCAATATTGTTTTCAGTATAAATAAAACCATACAGTTTCATATTTTATATAATCGTGTTAGAATGAACGAGTCGAGAAATAACACCTGAACAGAAAACGAGTTCAGATATTGAACCGTTTGTAAAACACAGTTCAGTAATTTGATACGAGGCATTGGGAGACGATTTCAATCCATTTTAATAAACTGGTGATTTAATAAGCACAACGCAGAACTACAAGAGACGTCATCATCAGTCAATGTGCAAATAACAGCTGATTTCAAACCTTCCACTCTAAACTTCGCCTCCATCACAGATAGAGAAAACTTCCACACGTTTAAGTTGTGTAACACAGAGGAGTGGGTGTGGGTCAGATGGCCCCTGTGCACAGCGGGTGTCCTCAGGTTGGTTTCGGACCGGGGGTTCGATGCCACTGCAGCGGAAACCCCGGCTGATTAGTGCCACTCATCACCCTCACGCCCACCGACCCCCTGTTACACACACACACACACACACACAGCAACACAACACAAGCCTGTTTCCTTTGTGTTTACCTTGTGTAGCTCTAACCACCATCAGGATCCCAGTCCCTCATCTCACTCACATGTGAGTGTCTCGTGACGGTTAGCATCACCTGCGACGTTAGCAAAGAAAACCAGCATGTTAGCCACGTGCATGATCACAAACTGAGCCTTATCTCGGTTAAAGGGTCCAATTTAAACCGGGTTAACAGAGGTAAAGGAAAGGGACGCATGTTAAAACAACTAACACGTTATATTTGTTCAGTAAATCTCCACAAGCAAACATTAGCTGGTTGAAGCTAACCATGCTAATGTTGACTCAGTGTTAGCAGGTTAGCTATGCTAGCATCTTACTTCTGCTACTCATTTAAAAACAGGATATTCCATTAAAAACTAAATTCATCACACTTAACGTACAAACTAAGAAAAACAACTTCAAAGTATTAGTTTTAGATTCGTCACCATTTTTAACGCAGTTTCTTTTAGTTTCTGGTTCTTCATGTTCATAGTTTCCTCTCGAGTCATTCTCCTCCAATTTGAAAATGAGCATGGCTAGAAGCTTGTCGGTGATTGGCTAAAACCGCAACATACTGGACGTTCATTGGACATTTGTATGTATCTCCCACCAATCACATGTTGAGTGGCTTTCCAGGGGCAAGGTGATGATGGTTAAAAATACAACTAATACTAATACTACTAGAACTACTCCTACTACCTTTTCTACTAATACTAATACTTATACAACTACTTATAATAAAATGGCACCACTTTTAAGATATTAACAAGAGGGCAGCATAAACCATAGACTGTAAATTATAGTTCAAACTAATTGTGTTCTAGTGAATAATACATAAATATATCGCTAACTTATTCATAAATACTGAATTGTTATATTTTCCTCAATTCATTCTCTTATGGTCTGTATTCATTTTGTGTTTTTATCCCTTTTATATTTG
>CM028859.1:4145185-4160085 GCA_016801935.1 Platichthys stellatus
ATAATAAAAAACTCAGTACATGTATTTGTGATGTATAATACACATAAAGTAATATATCCTAAATTGACATAATATAGTAAAAACATGTTTTTTTTAAGACGTCCATGGATAAAAAGCCAGTATTCCTCAGCTGAGATAAAGTTAATTACTTCGAATTTTTAAGGTTTTTCCAGAATATATAAAGCAAATAAATACTAATACATCAGAAAATAGATTATTATTACTTTCAGTTAATGCAGATCCTACAAACTGCTTTTTGTACATTATCCTCCTCCAACCATCTCATCTCAGTGTGTCATGTGTCTTCAACATGACCTGGAAGTTGTTTTATGAAGTTTTAATTCAAATCCTTCACTCTTTAAATTATTCAACCTACTGAACTTGATATTAAAAGAAACGTACTTCACTGCGTCTGATGTCGAAGGCGTTGGAGTAAAAGAACGAGGTGCAGACACGAGTGAGCCGAAAGTTGCATTGAAATGCAAATGCAATTTTTATATTAAAAGATAGCAAAGGGATAATTCACTATATCACACAACACAGCTTGTTAGTACTGTCATGGAAATACATATACAGTCTTTTCATATTTACACATCAAGTGACAACCAAACAGAAATCATAAATACCTCTTTTTGTTAACTTTACAACAGCTATACGCGACCAGTATTTCATAAGATAAAAAGAGCACTATTAAATAACTGGTACCTTCCCTATCATTTACAAGGCTTGGAAACACAGTGGTTAAAATAATCCAGCAAAAAAAAACAACGAAAAAAAAATAATGTTCTTCTCCAGTGAGTAAAATTAATACAAGTCTAGAAACGCTCATGAAATCCCTTTGTACAAAAGACTATACAACTTAAAAGCGATATCTCCCAACAGAAATGTTTTTTTCTTGTATCGGCGCGATAAAATCTGTACAGTTGTAGCATTCCTGCAGCGGAGGTGGAGGGATAGTGAGCCGGGATGATCCGTCACCGGGTTGCTGTGATGCTCTGGAGGCCGTCAACCCAGCGTCAGGAGACCGTGGTCATGTAGCTGCCAAGACCCTCAGACCCCCTTTCATTGGCCTCAGTGCTTCGTCTAGCAGCAAATCAGCAAGTTGCTGAGCTTGGAGCAGATACTTCAAAAAATTACGCGGTCCTATCAAGTCTAACTGGTATATTTGTCAATATAACAATATAGTATTTACTCGTACCATATCTCAACGACAGACAGAATTGTACTCTAAAAGTCAAAGCAATGCATAATATCTTTACTCGTATTAAATTCGTTTTTTCAGTATGTTGTCAGTGATATATTTCTAAAACTACAACCCTCACTGTCTGATGGGGTCAGACATGCACAGTGTTCTAAGTTACCCATTTGTTATATACTGCACCGTGGCCGGTGCTGCGCGTGCACCTTCACACGCGTTACGTTTAAAAGTTGATGGTTCAACAAAAACTCAAAAATTGTGAAAAAGGACAAATGTTCTTGTTTGCCTCCAACAGAGTTCGGTCGGGCAGATACTCGTGGTTGTGAACACAGAGGGTTTGAAGGATTCACGTCTGAAACCTCTGCTACTAAGGGGAAACTGGATTTTCTGTGATCATGTTCCAGGAACAGGGATATTAAACTTGTGATGCAAATATCACAAATATGGGGGGGGGGGATTGTGTTTTCATCTGCTTTTGTGTGTTTATTTGTTGGATTACACAAAAAACTGAATTTATATCTATGACATTTTCTAGAGGGATACTTAAGGAAAAATGTGGTTTATTAAGCAGATCCAGTTTCTCAACATTAATCTTAATGAAGACACAGATCTATGAATGTGTGCACGTTCCCACAGATCTGAGGACAGATGCCGTGAGCCATGAAAATTGGTTATCATCTTAAAAAACAACCAAACAAATGAAGTCAGTTTTTCCATCAATTTCCGTTCCTATAATTTCTTAATTTTAACTTAAACTTAATTCATGCATTTAGTGTGTGATCAATAAAAAGTTACTGTCGGTCCAACAAGTCTCTTTTTTTCAGTGCTTAAATAAAGATTTCACAGAGGCTTTTTAGAGGCAGTAAAATGAAATGTTAAAATTAAAATCAAAAGAGCTTTAAATTGTAAAAATAAGTGCTCGTAGATGATCACCTGTCTGGACAGCAAACCCCCGGGGACATATAACTTCTTTGTGAATACAACCACGACTACCTGCATGGCTGAGTTGAAGCAAGTGAGAACATGTGTTTTTTTTCTTCCCGTGATGTCGATGACCAAGTAAAATAAAACAGAAAAATGTGATGTACATTTTAAAACCTCTGAGGAAAAAATAAATATACAGCTGAAGGAGGAAAAGGAACGAAATGTTTGGCACTTAGGCTGTTACTTCATCGCGGCTTCCTCAGCTTTGCCCGAGGACACACAACGGTTGAACCACAACTTACAAGAAAAATGAAAATGTTTAAACAAAAAAAATGCTCCTTTCAGTTATTTTGCAGGGGATGAAAAGACTTCTGCAACAAGTCTTGAGTATCGGCTACAGCGAGTCCTTGCTTGACCCTTCGGAGGCGGGGAAATAAAGAATTAGAAGCAGATGTCGTCACTGAGGTCGTGCACCGCTGAGGGCAAAGGAAACCATCTGTAATCAAGACACATTTCTACGGAAGTGTAAATGCAGGGAGACGCACAGGGACTCTTTGAAGTCCCACCCTTTGGCACTGTCATAAATACAACTCTTGAATAACCAGGTCCTGCAGCACAACAAAAAAAAGTTCAAACACAAACAACTCCCACCGTTCTCTCTGGAAGTCAGCAAACCCACTCTACAAGTACAAAAACGTTCATAAATAAAGGTTCATCGAGACAGGAGTGGTATTAGAGAGCATCGGGGGTGGGGGGGGGGCTCTGTCCATAACGAGGAGACAAGTTCACGTGGAGAAGGTGAAGCTGAGGACAGGGAAGCGTCTGTTGAGAGTCTGACTCCTCCAGGAAACGCTCCGTGTCTCCGCTCACTTCCTCCCCAGAGTTATTTGCTTTCTTCTTCCAGCATGCTCATTAGTTTATGATGTTGCCTGAAGGCAGTAGCACTGAGGGCACTGTCGAAGGACTGTACTGTGTGTGTGTGTGTGTGTGTCTGTGTGTGTGTGTGCACAAGTAGGACGGAGCCCCATTTTCAGAGACAGGAGTTGTGTTGATAGAAGCTTATTTGTGTTGAAACCAGGCTCATCTGTACCGTTACTCTCCATATGCAGTTTGTACCTATTTACCTTTGTGTGTTTGTACCACTTATAAATACACATGTGTGTGTCTGTGTGTGTGTGTGTTGGATGACTGAGATAAAGCACAGAGGACGGGGGGGGGGGGCCTCCCTCACACTTCACTCTCGGTGGAGGGCTTGCGCGTGGAGCTCCAGCCGGTGTCGGGCAGGCTGTGCTGGGCGTGGCGCTGTGGGGTGATGGCTGAAGGAGTCAGGGTGGTGATGGAGGAGCATTCGGACGCCTCCTCCTGGAGGAGCTGCTCCGTCTCGCCGTCGTCCAGCGAGGCGCTGCTGGTCTGCAGGGACACGGTGTCGGTGCGCATGCAGGTGTGCAGGCCGCCTCGGGACGGCTTGATCTGTTTGAGGTCGTCCCAGTAAAGCTCGTCGTGGGACAGGAGACACACGCCCTCCACAATGCGGATCTTCTCCTTGGTGTAGCCTCCGTCCACTCCCCCCTGGACAAGGACACAGGATCAGATTAGTCAGAGAGACGTCAGCAGGTTAGAGGAAGAATCCACCTCCAGGTTCAAGCTGTCAGAGGAATCCATTTGTTTCAATAAAGTCATTATGGAAAAGTCCCCAGGTTGTGAAAGAGGACTAAGTCACTCCTAGGTTTCTTTGTTTTATCCCTCTTACTTCCTTCCCTTCCTTCCTCCTTGACAGACTTACTTCCTTATTTAATTACTTCTTGACTTGCTTCCTTCCTTATTTCCCGACTTAATTACTTAAGTCTTTACTTCCTTTCTTCCTTCTCGACTTCCTTCCTTCCTTATTTACTTCCTTCCTTCCTGACTTCCTTACTAATTTACTTCCTTTCTTCCTTCCATATTTCCTTCCTTCTTTCTCGATTTCCTTCCTTCCTTCCTTCCTAACTTACTTCCTTTCTTCCTTCCATATTTACTTAAGTCTTTACTTCCTTTCTTCCTTCTTTCTCGACTTACTTCCTTTCTTATTTACTTCCTTCCTTCCTTCCTGACTTCCTTCCATATTTACTTAAGTCTTTACTTCCTTTCTTCCTTTTTTTTGACTTACTTCCTTTCTTATTTCCTTCCTTCCTTCCTTCCTGACTTCCTTACTTCCTATCTTCCTTCCATATTTACTTAAGTCTTTTCTTCCTTTCTTCCTTCTTTCTCGACTTACTTCCTTTCTTATGACTTAATTACTTAAGTCTTTACTTCCTTTCTTCCTTCTCGACTTCCTTCCTTCCTTATTTACTTCCTTCCTTCCTTCCTTCCTTCCTGACTTCCTTCCATATTTACTTAAGTCTTTTCTTCCTTTCTTCCTTCTTTCTCGACTTACTTCCTTCCTTCCTTCCTGACTTAATTACTACTTTACTTCCTTTCTTCCTTCTTTCCTTACCTACTTATTACCCAACTTACTTACTTTCTTCCTTCCATATTTACTTCAGTCTTTTCTTCCTTTCTTCCTCCCTTGCTTGCTTCATTCCTTACTTCCTCACTTTCTGAGTTGCACTCTTCCTTCCTTTCATAAAACGTTTATTAATCTACACGCTGGTTATCAAAGCCTCAACCCAAAACATCAAAGTTCAGCCGGTTAAAGGTGGATTTTCCCTTTAGGAATCAAACCAGTGACAAACCAGTGCACAACACAGCAGAACAGGATATCGAACACAACCCATGCACAGCGAGTTGCTTCCTTTTAGTAATGCTTTGCTTCCGCCTGGAGTTAGTTTTTCATTTTCACACTGAGGTGCTTTAACAACCACAAACAAAACCAGCGAGCTCTCAGCCGGAGAAGTCTGGAGTCAAATCCACTCGATGGTTTAATGGCACAAAGGATCAAAATTGAGATGCTGTTATTCTCACAGACGAGAGGCACACGGCTTCAGTTCTTTATAAAAACTCACTAAAATTATTCAGTGAGTTGCATCAGGAATAATTTGAACATCGCCCTTTTTTGCCGGCTGCGTGAAAAACTCAGTTAGCCTCACATCACTCACTGTCAGGGCGCCTACCTGAGGCTGGTTGTTTTCATATTGACGGCTGGTGCAATTGGTTGCAACAAACAGAGAACTTGGAAATTGGATTTGATTTGCGGCTTTGACGGATAAAAAGAAAATCATCCCTCAGCTTAAAATGTACTTTTATCAAACTGCAATTCCTGGTTTGACCTCAGTCAAAGTTCTGTCCCACATTTAGTGTTTTTAAACTTTTATTATGTCATAATTTATCATGCAATAGCTTTTATTATGTGACTTTTTATTTGTGAAGAACTTATTGGTTCAGATTTTCAGGTGAGGAAAGAGCCCTTACTCATTTACGGTTATTTCAAGGCTTCACTAAGGATTATAGATTTACATAATTATGCTGATTACACTTGTAGCGACTCTAATTAAACCTTTATATACATTTAGATCACCGGCCTGTTGAAGTGTCAAGTTCACACAAAATATGAAGTAGTAGTTGAAACACTGACATGCTCCTGATCACAGAACTCAGAAAACTGCACCAACGAGAGGGATTATTAATTTTAGATTGCACGTTGCATGCAGCAGAAGAAAAGAGGGAAAACGTAGAACGAGTCGTTTAAAGATAAAAACCACAACTGAAAGCACACGGCTCCCACGTGCTGTGCAACTACCTCTCCACGGAACGAGTGGGTCAAAAGGTAAAGGGAGAGAGGGAGTTGTAGGGAGGAGAGAGCTGCAGTGAGGGAGATAGAGGGGGAGGAAACAAGATGTCAACAGGATCAGCATGGGCTCAGTCTGAGATCATTCTGAGAAAACATCATGGATTCACTTGAAATCCATTTGTCTACTGAGCAGAGAACCTCTGTGGTGTCCCTGCAGGGTCCAGGATGTACGTTACCTCCTTCTTGTATCTCAGCTGGTTGTATATCGGAGGTTTCTGCGACGCCTCGATCTTCACCTCCTGCGTGGACGTCCGGTACGACGGGTTACTGTAGGTCAGGTTGCTCACGCCGGGGTCGGCGAACTTTGACTTTTTGTGCCTGTTGATCAGAGTGAAGACGGATACAGCACATGGGCTTGGAACTAGAGCTGAATGTATGGTGTAAGGTGTGGAGCAGGGGACGGACCTGTAGATGATCAGAGCGGCGATCAGGATCAGAATAGCCAGGATGGTCAGAACTCCCCCGATCACGTAGCTGATGTGAAGACCTTCTCCTGCACCAGAGGACATTAGAGGATCAGTGCAAATCCAATGGAAGACACACTTGTACAGAAGAGAACTACTGGTTTGTGTGGACTGACCATGAGGAGCCGTCACCACGTTGCTCGTGCATCCTTCCATGTTCAGGTTCTTGTCAGTGCAGCTGCACAAATAAGACAGAAACCCAGTTTGAGGAAAATACAAACCAGAACACGTGATGGGACTTTAGTTAAAACTAGGAGAAGACCTTATTAAGTCAAAACTATTGTATAGTTTCCATGAGGACATTTCTCTGTGAGACCTTGGGGAAAAAG
Organism: Platichthys stellatus; assembly: GCA_016801935.1. Classification (NCBI taxonomy): domain Eukaryota; kingdom Metazoa; phylum Chordata; class Actinopteri; order Pleuronectiformes; family Pleuronectidae; genus Platichthys; species Platichthys stellatus. The sequence goes on from CM028859.1 coordinate 4,151,867, forward strand.
TATGTACAGATTTGAAGTACTCGGCTGAAAACCTTCTTGTGTTTCATGAAAAGTAACGAATAACCTCTAAGAGCAGCTTTCCTGTTAAAACCCATTCAAACAGACGTACTTGACGGGGACTGGTCCTCTGTGTGGCGTGTCTGTGGGAGCGTTGGGGATCTTGTTGGGGACAGGAGTGCTGCTGGTTCCTCTGGTGGGAGACGTGGGGACGTAACCTGAAACTGATGAACACGAGTGGATCAGAGTGAGCTGGGACAAAAGAGAAACACTGTGAACGTGTCTTATACACAGAAAACACACACACACACACACACACACACACACACACACACTACACAAAGTGTTGACTCACTGGTGGAGCAGGGTTTCCCATCCGGCTCGTCGGGGCAGGCGCACACAAACGTGCTGGTCTTTGCGAAGCAGAGGTGAGTGCAGCCGCCGTTATTCACTCCACAGAGGTTGGTACCTGAAGGAGAGCAGAGGCATCGTTCAGACTGTCTGAGTGCTGCAGGTTAGAAACTGACTGTGTTTGATTCATTTCTATCAGGCGGAAGTAATGAGAACTTTAGGATTCAGCTCTGAGACACTGTCCAGAACAATTCAAGGAGGCTCCACCTCTAGTTACATTGTTTATTCATAAATTAAATAAAGCCTCTATTATAATTATTGTAAGACGAATACAAACAAACTTAGTCAGGCAAATTTTCCTTTTGATTTTGCTGAGTCAGCTCAAATACTGATCTGAGCATCTTTTAATGGTGAAGTTTGAGGCGTTTTTTATGAAAATATTCTTCATAAGAATATGTGGGGTCCCTATTGAAATTGTAAGGATTATTATTATTATTATTATTCAGGCTTGATTGGCTTTTAAGGGCTTTAAAATGCTCAAATTCTTACAAAAATTTGCAGAAAGTTAGTAAGTTGTGAAAATGTATGTATTCTGGAGGAATTATCAATGGGCGTCACATCAACGGTGCCCCCCCGAGACCCCCGGTACATGTTCACATTGACCGATCTTCACAAAAATCCATACAAAGGTGTCTAGGAGGAATTTAAACAATTTAAACAAAATAGACGAACCAGGTAACATCCAATATTTGTGTTATAAACATTTTGGTTTGAATTCTCCGCAGAAGCTGGCGCTAAACCTGAGTGTTTCAGACAGAGGCTGAGCAGAGGAGCTGCAGCGATGGACAGCCTGAGGACAGTGATGTGTTTTTCTGAACATCAGAGCATTTAAATATATTTTTAAATTAGTATTGCTATGGAAGGTAGGAAAACTTGGGTGGGCACAATATCCTCCTGGAGGTTTCTGAATAAAAGCCTCCTTACCCGTCTGCCTGTGAGGCGACACCACTATGATGTCCATGAGGCCCTCCACGTTGGGCAGCACGGTCTCCTTGTTACGGCCCGTGTGCTTGTCCACCCGCTGGATGGACTTAGTCTGCCAGTCCGTCCAGTAGATCCAGCGGTCTTGCTGCGAGAGTCGGGAGAAAGGGGTTAGAGGGGAGGACACCGGCTTCAACTGGGGAAACGAGGGAGAAGAAGAGAGGAGGGGAAGAACACAGACAAGGAGCCGGGGGATGGTGGAAGAGAGGGAAGGGAGAGGGAGAGGGGGAGGAAGAAGAAAAATGAGGATCAGAGTGGAAGTAGGAGAAATGGTTAAGTCGAATGAGTTCAGCATGAGGACGGAGAGACGACCAGTGAGAGACGACCAGTGAGAGACAACCAGTGAGAGACAACCAGTGAGAGACAACCAGTGGGCGTAAGAAAGCAAGGTGAGTGGAGGAAGGCGGGTCAGCCCAGTGATTGACAGCTGAGGATGAGGAGGGGCGAGGAGGGGGGGGTACCTGCGTGAGGGCGAACGGATGGGACACCGGGCTCACGAGGATCTGACGCAGTTTCCCATTTAGGTCCGAGCTCTCGATCCGGTCCAGGTGAGCGTCCACCCAGAAGATCCTGCAGGAAACACCAGCAACACATTTAGCTTGTTAGCATACTTACAGTGGTCACGTTAACATGCTAACATGTCACGTTAGCATAGCGACACCTCACCAGGATGATTATATCAAGAAACTTTCATATTATCTAGGACTATGCTTCTGTCTGACCTTCGGGTGTCGTAGTCCAGCGTGAGGCCGTTGGGCCAGCCCAGGTCCGTGTTGATCAGAACCTTCCGGTCGGAGCCGTCCAGATGTGATCGCTCAATCTTCGCGATGTGACCCCAGTCGGTCCAGAACAGGAACCTGCACAGACAGAACCGGTCAGGACACTTTCTATTGTAAACACCTGACAGTCTCAAAACTCAGAACCCGTCTTACCCTTTGCTGGGGAACACTGCGATGGCCCTGGGTTCGTCCAAACTGTTGTTGACCAGGACTTTGCGGCTGGTTCCGTCCAGCCGGGCCACCTCGATGGTGTTGCGCCCAGTGTCGGTCCAGTACATGTTCCTGGACACCCAGTCTACGGCCAGTCCATCTGTGGTTTTCAGGCCCTGGCTGATCACCGTCTCCATCCCACTGCCGTCTAGATTCGATCGCCTTCAGAAAGGATTGACGTTACAGAAAAAGGGCTTCATCATTTTGTCGATTTCAACGCTTATAAAGGAAAGGATTTCTCAAAGATTGTATTAAGAGAGAGTTTACAGGCAGAAGTTGTTTGTTACCTTATAACATCCAGGGTGACATCGGTGTAGTAAAGTTTTCCGTCCACGCTGTCGTAGTCCAGAGAGATCACGTTGTGCAGCTCCGGCACCGGAACGTGCACGTCCGTGTGGTCGTCGGTGTCCAGGGAGATCCTGCGCACGCTGACCCGGTTGGAGAAGACCAGGAACGTCTCCGGGGAGTCGTCACATGACCGCTCGTCTCCCTTGAGCAAGATGCCGGTGGGACAGGCGCAGGAAGTGCCGTTGGGACGAGGAAGGCAGAGGTGGGTGCAGCCCCCGTTCCTCTGGCCACACTTATTAAAACCTGGAGCAAAGAGACGGAGGTTTAATACAACAGAAGCTGGAGCCTCCACTTCCCACAATGCACCTCAATAAACTAAGATCAACCTCTTGTCCCCTGACTCACCCAGTGGCCTCTCCCTGTCCACGGCCTGGATGTCCATCAGGCCTGGCAGGTTGGCTTGCACCGTGATGGTATTGGCCCCGGTGTTCTTGTCAGCTCTCTGGATGCTGCGGCTCTGCCAGTCCGTCCAGTAGATGTGGGGCCCCAGCAGGGTCAGACCGTACGGGTGCTGGACCGGGGTCACAAGGGTGTGGCGGTTCTGCCCGTTCAGGTCGGACGCCTCGATGCGCTGGAGACAAGCAGAGAGATGATTACAACCAAGACTCCATGAGGGCGGATGCATTAACCTTTCAGCCATTTACTCCTGAAAACGGTACTAACTTGTATTTCTGCAGAAACTTAAGTTCATTTCTCAGGATCAAGAGACTTTTCATTCACTGGTTTCTCAGCTTTTTTCAGATATTAATACTATTTTAGACAGTTCCTCTGTTCCATATAGAAACTTTAAATAATTCTCCCAAATTTCTCAGTCAGTCAACATTATTTAACAGTCCTCAAAAACAAAGAGACCTGGGTTTCTGATCTTTTACAATTTGTAATTTGAGAGTTCACACGAGCTCCACAAGGAGGCGCTGCTGACCTCAGTGTGAGCGTCGGCCCACAGCAGCTGTGAGCCAGCCATGTCGATGGCCAGGCCGTTGGGCCAGCCCAGGTTGTTACTGATGAGAACCACACGGTCGGTTCCGTCCATCGCCGACCGCTCCAGCTTGGCGTTCTCCCCCCAGTCTGTCCAATACATATACCTGGAGGAGAGAGAGAGAGAGAGAGAGAGAGAGAGAGAGAGAGAGAGAGAGAGAGAGAGCGAGAGAGCGAGAGAGAGAGAGGACACAGATGTCAAAGGTCAGACTGTGAGGAGACTGAAAACAGGAGATACGATCACAGCCTCCCTTGAGCACCAGGAAAACAACTGAGCTGATTTCCCAATAGGCTCAACTCAGGATTACCTGCCTCCTCAATTTGTTTACATCTCCGACAGATTAATAATAAATAAAAAACAGTGCTGCAGCGGCCTCACCCCATCTCGTGGTAGAGCGCGATGGCTCGGGGACTGTCCAGGTTCTGCCACACGAGAACTCTCCTCATGGAGCCGTCCAGGTTGGCGACCTCGATGCGGTTGGTCCCCGTGTCCGTCCAGTAGATCTTCCTGCCGCGGGCGTCCACCGCGAGACCGTCGGTGGTCACCAGCCCTGCAGAAAGACGGGAGGAAAGACGGGGGTGAGGACACTACGGGTGGAGTTGAACAGCAGGGCGGAGGTAAGCCACGCTCCTCACCTGTAGATATGATGTCTTCGTGTTCTGATCCGTTGATGTAAGCTCTGCTGATCTTCTTCAGTGTGCTGTCGGACCAGTAAACCTTCGCTGCAGGGGCCGACACAATCACATGTAAGTTTCTCCGTCACTCTGTCTTCTAGAAACTGTCTTTTTGAAAAGTTTGGAGAAGACACAACGAACCTTCTTTGGGGTCGACACCGATGGCGATGGTGTTTTTCATGGAGCTGTTAACGGCCAGAACCACATCAGCGTAGTAGGGGATGTCCAGAGAAACCATCCTGATGTCTGTCCTCCGCGCAAAGATCAGGAAGCTGCTCATTCCTGCTCACACACACACAATGACACACACAGACACACACACACACACGTCAGGAGACATCACACAATCTTTCTGTCAGAACACAAAGGAAGCTGACATGCTTTTAAATTCCAGAGAGACAAAGGTTTTGACATCAGTCCTCAGAACTCTTTGCAGTTTTTCTCTTTTTATCTACAGACTTATAAAGTTACATTTTCAAGAAATTTGTCACGTTCATATCTCTTGTTTGAGGATAATGTTGCAGTCAAGGTCACAGTGGATATACAAGCACTTTTAAGCCCTTGTCTCTTTGCATTCTGGGTAATTACCACCATGAAAAGTTACACTGCTGCACCTACAAGCAAAACCTGGATTTACAGCCATGTTTCTGCGAGTTAACAAGTTCAATTTAAGACTCTGAGACCTTAATGATTTAATACGAGGGAATATCAGAGTTCCAGAATTACTTACACTTCCCCATAATTGATTATACGTTGAAGGAGTTGAGTTGAGAATGAGTCTCCAAAGGCCACATGGGCGTTAACATAATTAAAACCATTGAAGATCTTGTTCTGATTAGTTAGATGAGCTCATGTCGGGGAGTGAAACCTATGAACCAAATCTCTAAATTTGATTAGATTGTTTGGAGCATCTATTTTAACATGATTCCTGAGCATATTTAAAATGTGTATCCTCAGTGGACCCTGCTCTGATGACCCTCTATTGTTAATGTCCTTTTTAAAATGCATGCAGAGGTAGTTTCATACCTGACGTGCAGGTCTTTCCATCCGGCTGCAGGTTGATCCCGGTGGGACAGGCGCAGCTGGAGGCTTTGGGAGCAGGAGCCAGGAGACAGAGGTGGCTGCAGCCTCCATTACTCACGGCACAGGGGTTGTGCACTACAGAGACACACAAACAGACTCAGCTCATCCACCATCCTGCTTTCTAGGCCAAGCACAGAGGAGACTGGGGCAAAACGAATAAGAGAGAAACACACAACCGATCCAGATCCGCACAGTGAAAGCCCCCCCCCCCCATGTGTCACTGAGGTTTCAGTTTGGTATGAGCCCCTGAGGCTATCTGTCCACCCAGCCCACGAACTGGGTTGAGTTTACCTGTAATCCTCCCCCCCCCCCAGTGTCACCAGAGACACTGGATCTGAGGTAACTAGAGGCGGCAAAAGTCGGATTAGCAGAAGGAGAAAGAATTTTCAAACTTCGTCTTTGTAACGAGAGACGACAAATCCAGGAGGGAACACGTGACACGTGGTCGGTGACAGATTCTCCATTTGTACACTTCATCTCTGGACTGTGGCATATTGGTTTGGAAATCAAATAACGACAACGCGAGAGAGTTTATATTAATTCTGGATTATTCTTGAAGATCAAAGTCCAGTCCCACAATGTCTTGAGCTGATCAAGTTAGATATTTCTGATCAACTATTTTGTTTTACAAGCTTACTCCCTCCCGTTGTCCAAAATATACAGGTGCCGCCATCTTGCACTTCTGATGTCATTTAGAGCCAGGAGCCATTATCGAGGGCTTTACATTATTGTTTCATTGATTTCAGATCCACAAGGTTGACGAGATAAGGTGACGGCTGTGAACATGTATGCTTAACGTGCACACACACACACACACACACACACACACTGACCTGTCTCGCGGTGCCGGTGGAACATGTGAATATCCATGAGGTTCTCCAGGTTCTCAGCCAGCGTTTGCCGTCCCAGCCCGGTGAGCTTGTCGGCGCTCTGGATGCTCTTGGACTGCCAGTCTGTCCAGTACAGCTTGTCCTTGTGCACAGTCAGGCCGAAGGGGTGAGGCAGCTGACTGCCAATCAGAACCTTCAACAACAACAGAAGTCAGGTTAAGATAAGATAAGATCAAATAAGATAAGATAAGATAAGATAAGATAAGATAAGAGCATAATAATAATTCAAAACACTCTTCACCTGTCGGTCAGAACCATCAAAGTTTCCAAACTCGATGGTTTTCATGCCGGCGTCGGCCCAGTACAGGCGTTGGGTCTCGTAGTCGATGGCGAGTCCATTGGGCCACGTCAGGTTGGACGAGATGATGACCACGCGATTGGAGGCGTCCATTCCTGCGCGCTCGATCTTCGGGTTGGCCCCCCAGTCGGTCCAGTACATGAAGCTGTGGAGAAGGCGTGAGAAGAAATGATGAGACGACTGTGTGACGTTCAGGTTCATCAATGTTTTTTTAACTGTTTCACGTCTCACCCGCCGATCGGGTCGACGACAATGTCCCTGGGCCGGTCCAGGTTCTCCCAGATCAGGACGGTGCGCATGCTCCCATCGCCGTTCGACACCTCGATACGATCTGTACCTGAGAGTCCAAAGACACATGACTCGTTAGAATCCTGTTTCCTCTGTCACGTCTTAGAAATGTCATCAACATGCCCGGTTCCTTGCTGTGAAGTTCCCAGACACTTTACTAGAGCGCTGCATGGAAAGTTCCAGCAAATGTCCGGAGCTACTGACTCAGACATTTGTGTTCTCTCTCATTCAGCTCCTCAGGAAAATGTCCAGACTTCAGTGGATGTCTGAAAGCAGCTTGTGTCAGAACATGTGAAATCAAATGAGGCTGCTCACCAGCATCGGTCCAGTAGAGCTTGTTGGTCACCCAGTCAATCGCCAAACCTGCTGGACTCTCCAGACTGGTGTCGACCACCACCTGGAAAACAAAAAGAGAAAAAGAGAAGGTAATGTAAAGAAGTGGTGTAAATGTTACTCTTCTAGTTTCCATGCTAGACCTGAATCCTTGAAGCTGTGAGATGTGAGCGCTCCTCCAGAATGAGGTTGTAGTTTCCCATCCCCCCCAGTTGATGGCAGTATTGTATAGAGGTTAAACCTGCTGTAGTCCTTCTTTTAATGTGGGCAGAGAAAGGATGTGATGTCAGGGTGCGGGTCAGTCACAGGTTCGATGCCACTGACCTCTTGCTTGGAGCCGTTCCACAGCGCTCTGTTGATAGAGTCCGTGGTGACGTCCGTCCAGTAGATGAAGCCGTCCCTGGCGTCCCAGTCGAGCGCCACGGCGTTGCGCACGTCGGCCAGAGGGATGACGTCGTCGGACATGTCCTCGGTGTCGAAGCTGATTCGTCGGATGTCCGTCCTTCGGGCAAAAAGCAGGAACTTGTCAAGACCTGATTAAAGACCAAAGGTCTTCTGTCAGTCTTCTAGGTTTAACAGTGGGGTCAAGAGTGAACACAGCAAAACAGCACTAAAACACACACACACACATACACACAAACGCACACATCAACACACAACAGCCCTTTAATAGGGAATCAAACCATCATTACTCCCCCCTTTAACATAATTATCTTGAACGATAGTAAAATGTAGATTTGTTTATAATTAAAGGGTCGAAAATGTCACAAAACTTCAATTCAAGCAGAATAAAAGTACTTTTAACTAGTAATACTTTTAGTTCAGCACATGTTTAACTGCACTGGACCATAACATGTAATGTGTTTGGTTTTATTTTACGACTAGCACCTCAACTACCAGGATCTAAAGGACGTTGAAATCCAAAACTTTTCTTTCATCTCTTCATGT
>CM028859.1:4166374-4183566 GCA_016801935.1 Platichthys stellatus
ACACACACACACACACACACCCACACACACAAACACACACACAAACACACACACACAGACACAGACAGACACACACACACACACACAAACAAACACATACAAGCACCCTCAACAAACAATTTCCCATGTCCCTCTTCACACTTTTAAACCCTCTTGATTGTCACCGATCAGCTTTTCCTTTTCCTCGTCACCCGAAGGAAACACAAATTAAAAGCCACAGTTTCGGCTGAACCACAATTTATGATACAATGACTCACATGACCTTTGAGTGATTATCATAACATGAGTTCTTGACCGGACAACACCACTTTGGGCCCATTAGTCTCATTAGTGTCAACAGCCGCTGCTGAGAAATCATGTTTATCTGCTGGTTGAAGGATCACGACCAAAATCTAATTGTCCCCAGAAATGAAAACATTCAAACATTTCAAGCTGATAACAAATAGACAGGAGCAGCAAAGAGAAGCATGTGACTCAAAGATCTAAACCTGTAACCTTCAGTAGAGGGTGAAACACAGATTCATTACAGTTCATTGATCTGTTGGACCTTCATAAACACACCAGTGTTGTTTAGGTCCGAAATGTTTCTTTTTAAAAATGTTGTTGAGCCTTCTTCTGTTCAAGTTAAATCTCATAATCTACATGTTTATAAAAAAACATGACGTAAACATGAAGAGTAAAAGAATCATCAAATCAAAACAATAAACAAATCTTCCTGCAACATGAGAAGAAGTAGGCCAGACACACACACACACACACTATAGGAAACAACAACATAAACAGCGGCATGCACAGCTTTATGTTGTCATTTAAGGCATGCATGTGTGTGTGTGTGTGTGTGTGTGTGAGATTCAGTGGTAGCCATGAGGCTTATGCTCCTTAAATATGGCATTGATTAACTCCACATGGAACAATGAAGCAGCGTCAGCGTGCTGCGTCCTATATATCTAACCCGTTATGTGTGTGTGTGTGTGTGTGTGTGTGTGAGTGTGAGTGTGGTAACTAAGGAGAAGCCAGACGTCTGCAGACCACAGCTCCTCGGTTTCTCTCCGTCTCACTCAAGAGCTTTCAGAGCAGCTTCTGAGCTTCTGGAATGAACGACAAACTGACAAAGCTTCATGTTGCAGGTTCACAACGTGGTCATACCTGTAGTTTTAAACAGAGGCCTTGTAGGTTTCCCTTTATTTCATATTAGATATAAGAAGGAGTAGAGGTTGAGTATCTCCTGTTCACTAAAAATGTTCGTAACCAACAAAGAAGGAAAGCAACAAAGAGAAAATGTTGTTTTCAAGGATCAATGAAAAGCATCGGAGGACTGATGCATTCCCTTTGTTGTGATAAACACTCGCTGACACTCAATTCTCTCTAGCTCTCTCTCTCTCTCTCTCTCACAATCACAGATCTGTCAGCATCAGCAGCATCCAAAGAAATCCCACTCCCATCAGTGGCTCTTTAAAACATCAATAAAGTTTTAACCATCCTCTGCAGGCAGGCAGGGTTGACCATAAACTCAAAACATATAAAGACGACAAAGCTCTGTCAGAGAATACTTGTCTGCAATCAGCTGCAAAAGTTAATCACCAGGAAAAACCCTCCAAAATAATAGTTTTATCCAGTTTGGTGAAGATTTGTCCATGTGCTCTTTAGTTATTTTCTACACAAACACACAGGATATGAGCTAGCAAGTAGTAAATAAGAGGGAGAAACCAAAAATAAAGTTAATCAAAAGTAACATAGAAGTATCAGAACCAAACTCTGATACCTAATTTGTTCTCAATAACCAGCCTTAACCAGAAAAGCAATGTAACAGCTGGGACTTCACCTTGGCTGATGACGGCCTTGCGGTTGCGTCCGTCCAGGTCGGCCTTCTCGATGACGTGGTGTTTGGCGTCCACCCAGTACATGCGGCGGCTGGCGTAGTCGATGGTGAGGCCGTTGGGCCAGAACAGGTGCGTGTCCGCGATGACCCGCCGGTTCGATCCATCCATGTTGGCGTACTCGATGCGCGGCGTGTTGCCCCAGTCGGTCCAGTAGATCTTCCTAAACAGGAAAAAAGGGACAGTGGTGGTTAGTTTCCTTGTTACCATCTGGGAGGCGTCAAGCTGTTTGAGCAGAATGAGCTGTTCCCCGTGGCGTCAGGAGGTAAACAGCTTGTTGTCAGGATCCAAGACGCAGCAGATGTCTGACAGGAACACAAAGTCTCCATCGTCTACACTCACGTCCTCAATATCTTTACTCGTCTGCTTCGGACTCAGAGGGAACAGCTACTTCTATTTTTCAATTATCCCATGCAAATGAGCTACCTAATAAGCTGAATGAGTTTTTCTCGCTGTAAATTTCTCCGGGGCTTCATCTAAACCTCTCTCCTGTGCTGCAGCGTTTGAATCCAAGGTGGAAAACACGCTTAGCTGCAGATTTCATGAAATACTTGTTCCCCACAGATGCTCGCTCGCCCGTGGGCACTGCTGTGCTGCCAAACTCTAATCCCTCTCTGCTGCTTCACTACAACTGGGACACATCCAGGGGGTGACTTGTATAGGTTGTGTGCGTTTGGACTCGTACCCCTCTATGGGGTGCAGAGCGATGGCTCGGGGCTTCTCCATGTTCTGCCACAGCAGCACCTTGCGGTGCGTCCCGTCCAGGTTGGCCACCTCGATGCGGGACGTCCCAGAGTCCGTCCAGTACAACTTGTCATGGATCCAGTCTATGGCCAGTCCACCTGATGGGAGAGAAAAACACATTTTTTAAATCCGTTTCGATATAAACTCATAAAATAGAACAAAGAATTAAGTTAAGTTTTTGAAAGAACAGAAGTTTGTGAACGCAGTTGTCTTCGTTTTAGTTTGAAACTCAGAGGTTGTGTTGTAGCCTTGATGAGATGAAAAAGAGACTTTTGAAAATGATGACAAAATATTCTGAACACTTTCTGCAAATAAGTTCCCAGTGAGGTCACGTGATATGTATTTCTAAACTTAGGAGTCAAAGCATTTACTATGCTTCCCACGATGTTGACCTATTCTTTTAAGCGTCACCGATAACAAGTTGTTCTCTCTGTTCTTCATATCACTACTATTTATGTATTCGCTGTGTGTTGTGTTTACTGTGGGTACGTGTCTGAGGAAGGTTGGAGTCGAGGCAGATAAAGCTATAAAAGAACGAGGAGAGTAAAAAGAACAAAACAGAGATTTAAGGAAGAAAGATGAGAAGCAGGGACTCGGAGGGAAATACAAAGAAGATAAAGCAAGAGTCAAAAAGGAGCCAGAGACATTGTGGCTTGGGAGGAAAGCATCAAAGATAGAAAAAGAACAGAGTGAAAGAGAAGGAATAAGTGGCTAGAAAATAAGGGTCAGATATCAAAAAAGAGTTTGAATGGGATTGATGTCATTCTGCTGAACTAACAAATGACCTGGTGATGGATGAAGTGAGCGGCAGCAGAGCAGAGCTGGACATTAAACAGATGACCCACCTGGACTCTCCAGGCCGGTGGACACCACCTCCTCCACGTTGGAGCCGTTCAGGTTGGCCTTCATGATGCGGTCCAGCGTCACGTCCGACCAGAACACCAGCTCGCGGTCGTGGTGGAAGTCCAGGGCGATGGCGTTCTCCAGGTTGTTGAGCAGCAGCGTGTACTCGGAGCGATGTGGAAGAACCTGCCGGATGTCGATGCGGTTGGCGAACAGCAGAACCGGCTCCGGCCCTGAGAGGAGGAGAGGAACGAGGACGGGGGGAGGGGAGGACGAGCATGAGAACGGAAATTGGAAAGAGACAAGAACCAAAAAAAGCAGTAGAGCTAGGAGAGGAGTGATGGTCACTTTTAATAACACGGAGCATTAATCTCATGGAGGTGCCGGTCGGGGGGGGGCTGGCAGCCGCCTGACAGACGCTCCTGACCCGGGGTTAACTCTGGTCTGTGGCAGATTTACGGGCTGCTGCACCAGGCCTGCTCTCCACTGTACCTCCACCGAATATCTAAATCCAGACCAGACCCTCTGCATGAGCCAACCTCATTCTGAGTCCATTACCCCCGCAGCAGAGGAGTGGATCCAGTTACCGTCGAGGCAAGGATAAACACTGTGCACCCGTGTTTTTATTGGAGGTCAAACCCCAGTGCCTCTCCGTGGTCACGTGTCAAGGTTGAAACGTAGTACAGCGGGTGTGTTTGTTTTTTTCTTACCCAGAGCTTTGCAGCTGCGCTTGTCGGGTCGGAGCTCGTAGCCCTGGACGCACCAGCACTGGAACCCCCCCTCCGTGTTGGTGCAGCCCTGGCTGCAGTAGCCTTCTTCGGCACACTCGTCCACATCTAGAACGAGAAGACAAGAGGAGGGGCGGAGAGATTTAGGCGTGAAACAGAAAGCAAAGTGGGCAGAGGTGGATTGAAGGTGAAAGAACTTGTTCATGCTTGAGAAATTCATCCACATCCTAGTTCTCTCCATGAATTTCTAAATTCTGAGAATACTTTAGAGTAGAAATCCAAAAGTCTGCTACACAATCATGAATTAACCTTCAGCTAAACCTCCTCAAAGTTGCATAGAAATCATTTGAAGAATTTCAGGAAATAGCCTGCTGACATGAAATCAAACAGGAGTAAACATAAACTGAACATCGAAGTCCGAACTTAGATTTTGATTTGTCTCTTTACTTCCTTTGCATTGTTGTGCTACTGGTGAGGAATTTAACTTTCTCTTCCTCCTTCATGATTCAGCCAAGTCAATGTTTTTAAAATCTCACAGTTTATTTCCTGCTTAATTGTTCCCAGGTTATTTTAGGGGAAGTCCGGAGTCGACAAACTCTGCAGAGGTTACAGCCTGCTCACTCACTGTCATGTAACACACACACACACACACACACACAGAGAGATAGAGCTGTACCCTGGCAGGCTTTGCCGTCGTCCATCAGTCTGTAGCCAGTGTGACAGGTGCACTGGACCAGTCCTCTGACCATCTGACACTTCTGGGAGCAGCCTCCATTATTCTGGTTACAGTTGCCCTCGCTGGAGCGCGGTCCTGCACGGGGAACATAAACACAGCGTGCTGATTCAGTATAAATACAACCACACGCTGCAAAGAGCATCTGACTCATCGGGTGTTGAGCCTCGAAATGTGTCCGGCCCTCAGGCGGATGAGAAAATAAACGAGAATAGAATTTCCCTTGTAAAGGCGAGAGGGTAATGAATGAATTCCATCTACTTAACTTTTTTAAAAGCCTTTTAAATTGTCCAAAATTACAGACAATTACTTTATAATTGCTCAGATTGTAATAAAAAGAACATTAATTAGCCTGATGGGGAAACACTCTTCGCTTCATAACTCTGTAATAACACTGTAATACACAGGAAAACGTAGAAACTCTGGAAAAAGAAGAATTTCTAGAGCATTCAAGAGAGGGGTGGAGCCTAGGATGCAGCAGGTAATAACACCAATGGTAAAAAGTGGGTAAAACATTTCATAATTCTTGATCTACAATAAATTAGCGGATGTCTAAAGCATTAATATTTAATCACATCAGTCTTCATGACTCAAACACAAGTTTGTGGTCGTAACATTTTACATTTTGTGTATTTCTGTGCGTTTTAAAGAGAAAAACGTGAAGATTGAACGTTTCTGTCTCCAGACGAGGACGTCCACTCACGGCAGTCGTGATGCGGGTGCTCGTCCGTCCCGTCCCCGCAGTCGTTGACCTCGTTGCAGACCTTCCTCTGACCGATGCAGCGTCCGTTCCCACACTGGAACTGATCCGGGGCACACGGAGGACTCTCTGTGGACGGCACAAGAGACACAAGACCTTTACTTCACTGCTTCTCCTTTAAACATCTGTGGTTGTATCGGATCTTTGTGGGAAAATTAAGCATTTCTTCATGAAATTACACAACATGTACGTCTCGTGTTTTATCTGGAACAGCTTGTGAGGAAGAGTTTGTCAGTGGAGGGTTGATCTGAGCTGTTGTCATGACAGCTTGTGTTATTTTTAGCTTCTGAAAAACACGATTTAAAAAAAGGAACTCACCAGTTTTCTCGCAGCCTTCTTCATCGCTGCGATCGGAGCAGTCGTCCTCGCCGTCGCATCTCCACGACAAACGCACACAGCGCCCGGTGCCACAGCGGAACTGGTCGGCCGTGCACATGGACGTGGCTGCACACACACAGACACACACACACACACACGGGTTGTTATCATTTCATTCTCAGATACTCGTTCTCTAACTGTGATGAACGCCCAGCTACTCACTGCAGTTCTTCTCATCCGATTGGTCGTCACAGTCGTACTCGCCGTCACACCTCCAGCCGGCGTTGATGCACATCCCGCTGCTGCACATGAACTCAACCGACCTGCAGGGCTGGTGGGAGGCTACACACACACACACACACACACACACACACACACACACAGAGTCATGAGAAACAAGACAAACACAGCAGGAAACCTATAATATAAACACTTTTATGGATCTTACCAATCTCAATATCTTATACTTCAACCTGATTTGGAATGTTCAGGGTTAATTCATGTCGAGGTAAAATGTGTATTTCACTTTATCCTTGTGGCGCTGAGCTATTTCAAGTTCTTGACCATCTCTGATCTTTTCTGCTGAAATGATTTATTAGATCGATTAATTGTTCTTTTATCAATTCCGATAATTTACCAATTATTTCAGTTCCAGCCTCTCAAACGCAAGGATTTATCATTATTATTAGTATTAACTGCAGATTTAATATATTTTACAGGGATTAATTGATTAATCAGAGAAAAATAAAACTGACTCCAAGAAGATTGACTCCACATAACTCACGCACTGAGTCACTGGAGCTGGAGAATCAAATAACTATGTTTTCTGTCCTTTCTAATTGTTTTAAATTACGCAAACATGTCCTGTGAACATTGATTAGTTGAATTTAAGTCTGGAGATCAGAGCTGTTCCACTTGTAAACCTCCCGGCACATCTCCACGTGTGATCAGATCAAAGAGAAGCTCAAACTGGCAGCAGAGAGGAGGACGGAGGTGGACGAGAAGATTAAAGCTGAATCAAACATAAGCATCTTAAATCCCCCGATGTGTGGTAACACGCACGTGTGTGTGTGTGTGTGTGTGTGTTTGTGTACTTCTTTGACATCTTTCCTCCTGCTAGCATGAGTCGGCTCGTCATGGAAGCTACAGCGGGCGCGAGATAAGGGAGGAAAGAAAACGACGAGCGAGGGGGGGGGTCAAAAAAAGAGAGAGAGAGAGAGAGATGTTGTACAGCTTCAAGCAACCGTGTGCAGACTTATCAGTTGGGCGAGAGAAGAGAGGGATGATCAAAACAGCAGGTGGGTCACCCAGGAGAGAGAGAGAGAGAGAGAGAGAGAACAAAAAACCCTGACGCCCACACACAAACACAAACACACTCACACAGTGTTCGCAATGAGGCAAAGCAAGTGTGAGCGTTTGTTGGGATGTGTGCGATTATGTTTTTGTGCGAGGGAGCGAGGCGGTCGAGAAAAAAAGAGAAAGAGAAAGAGAGAGAGAGAGAGAGAGAGAGAGAGAGAGAGAGTTCTCTAACAAAGCGCCCTTCATGTGTCTGAAGAGTCCATGCCAAGGAATGCTGTCTGTGGATGGGCTGTCTTATGCCTCTGAGGAATGCCTCCTCTCTTAGCGTGTGTGTGTGTGTGTGTGTGCGTGTGCATGTGCGTGTGCGTGTGTGTGTGTGTGTGCGTGCAACCACAAACTATATGTAGGTTTCAAAAAAGCAAAAGACTTTTTCCAGCGAATCAGAATTCCATCCGCTTTAAAACACATTTAAAAACACCGGAGGCTTTAATTCTGGATGAACTCTGGTTTAAAAACACATGATGTGAATAAAATAAACAAATGGGGCAGTTTCAGTGAGTAATTAAAAATAAAGAAGGACAACAGGAAATACAAAACGTTGGGGGACATGAAGTCCAGATGGTTGCTGTGCATCGGGCAGGATGTGGACTGATCTGTGAACTGATCTGTGATCCCTGTTGTTTTTTAATGGTGACCAAGCGGCACGTAGTCACACGGACACATCTGCATTTCAAACCTTTAAACACACAAACAAACCATGTGTGTGTACGTGTGTGTGTGTGTGTGTCCTGCAGTACCTACTCAGAGTCTAATAAGAGCCGTTGTGTTTTCACCGCTCTTCTATTATTACTTTTTTCTTCAAAGCCAGTCGACAGTACGAGCTTTCATGCCAGCTCGACTTTCAGATGAGAATAAAAAAGAAAAGCTAAACACATCAAACGCGAGGCAGCAATTAGAGGAACCTGGATGTGGGAGGAGACGAGGAGGAGGAGGAGGAGGAGGGAGGAAGAGGGGTGGGTGAGGAGGAGGAGGAGGAGGAGGAGTAGGAGGAGGAGGAGGAGGAGGAGAGCGGCTCCGTCAACTAACGTGACCCCACACACGATCAAACGCTGGTTCCAAACCTCGCTTATCACACACTGCAGATAACAGCATCAAAGAGAGAAACCACCACGTAGGAGAGTCCCTGTCTGTCCATGTGTGTGTGTGTGTGTGTGTGTGTGTGTGTGTGTGTGTGTGTGTGTGTGTGTGTGTGTGTGTGTGTGTGTGTGTGTGTGTGTGTGTGTGTGTGTGTGTGTGTGTGTGTGTGTGTGTGTGTGTGTGTGTGTGTGTGTCAGTCAGCTGATTGTCGCTTGAGCATCAAACAATCCTTTCTAGTATTTGAAGGAATTCAGTTTAGCAGGGATAAGTTTGTGTGTGTGTGTTTTGTTTACTCTCTGAGACTCATTCCAGCTCAGACACATCTGGACCACAGCCCAGTCCTAAGAATGCAAAAAAACTACTTTCTGAGGTCATGCTTAAGTTTTGGGGTTTTAAAGTTTTCTTTACACAATCAACACAAATCAACGCAACGGTTCCAGCTCTACCATATTTTGGGAATCTTGAAAACCTGGAGCTCTCTGTACTGGTGAGGTCAGAAAGTGCTTCATTAGGAACTGGAGAGCTGGAGTTTAAATGAGCCCTGAAACTTGGTTTTTTAGTGTTTGGGGTTGGAAGGAAAACAGTTTGTTGATAATGAGTCCCAACAGAGACCGGTGTACATTTGTGTGTGTGTGTGTGTGTGTTCGTCAGTGTGTGTGTGTCTGTGTGTGTGTGAGAAGTCAGAGATGAGAGAACGAGGGGCGAGATGCTGGGAGATTTGTCGGCAGCAGAGAGCGTCTCTGGAGTGAAGCGAGCGAAACACGATAGACTGTGTTAATCAGGACCATGGCTGCACTCGGTGTGTGTGCGACAGTGTGTGCGTGTGTGTGTGTGTTACAGTGACTACAAACATGTAACAGGCCGAGTGTTCTCCAGCTCTGACAGACGCTGCTGAGCGGCGGTCTGGAAACAGCAGCTGCTCGTGAGCTCAAGCTGCCGTCGGGCGTTAGGACATGAAATCCACACTAAACGTTGAGATGAGGAACAGTTGTTGGACGCTGGACACCGGAGGCATCTGTTCAAGCATCTGAAACTTCAATTAACGTAGTATTTTTTGTACAGTATTAAGTATTTGTCACTTGGGGAAGAAATGTCATTATTAAAAAAAGAGTTTAAGTGGAAAACTGTGGTTGTTGAAGAAGACATAGTTGTGGTTTGACCGAGTTGATCCATCTTCTCAAATATGAGGATTTTACTCGTTTCTCTGTTTTACATTAAAGAGAATTGAAGATATAAGTGTTATTGTGTCCAGATGATAATAAACTTTATTTAACAAAATTACAAATCGCTGAACACAAAGAAGAAAAGGGAATTAAAAAGCAGCAGTTAAAAGAAAGAGAAAGACGTGCAGATCGTAAAATAGGAGTCGCATGAGGAAATAAGAGTGATATTCATCAAAGCTTTAATAAAAAACTGTGTGAGAAGAGTTTTGAAAGACAAAGGGGACAAGCTGAAATAAAGGAAGATATTGTTTTTATTTTCTTTCTAGTATATTTGATGACTTCCAGTTATTATGTGGACAAGTCTCCATAGAAAAGTCTAATTGGTGGGCGTGCAGACGTCAATTGATCATCGCACTAACATCCCGATGAGCTTGTGATGTGCGTTTAAACTCCAGTTGAACTGGAGACATGAGGACGAGGCGCTGTGTGGGGACACGTGTGCAGTTTGGCCATCGGGATACATGGAGAGGAACGAGTGAAGCAGAAGAAGAAAAGGATGAGGAGAGGAGAGGAAGAGAGACGAGCCGAAGCAAGAGAGAAGAAACTTAAAACGTCTTAACGAAGGAAGAGGAGGAGGAGGAGGAGGAGGAGGACTGATCTCTCAGAAGAGCTTCATCTTCATCTCTTACGCAAGAGTGTTTAGTGAGAGCCTGGAGCGAGGCCACAGCTCCTTAAGAGTGTGTGTGTCTGTGTGTCTGTGTGTGTCTGTTTGTGTGTGTGAGTGTGAGTAGATAACAACAGCTCACTGTGAGCTTTACACCAGCAGGACAGGTCTCCACTGTAACAAGGCTTTTTTTTGTTTTAGTCTTTTAAGATTTTAAATCTGCACAGTGAGGATTGTTTTGTTTGTCCAAAGGTTTGTCGTCTAAACTCAGATGAATAAACAGAGTTTGAGGGGAAGCCCACTGTGTGCTGGCATAACCCCCCCCCCCCCCCCCCCCCCACGTCCATCTGATTGACAGTTCTGCTTCTTTGGGGATTCATCCATTTTTATGAGTAGAGTGGAGAGGTGGGGGAAAAGTGCAGTGACAAGCAAAGTGTGGACGGAAAAAACGTGTGTGATTGACACTTGTCAGACGAGGTCACGTTGCAGACGCTGACCTCTTCCTCGTGGGATTCTACGAACATCCCACAGAGGAACCAGGGAACACTGGATGATTTTAGGGAACGTGGAGAAATCTGGAGAGATTGTCCCATCCACTAACAAGGAGGAGGCAAGGTTAACGATCTATACCACAGCCGGCCACCAGGAGTCAATCAAGATATCTTGGCTTCACTTTTTGGGTCATTTATAAGTCGTCCATCTTTGAATACAGTCTGTGGCGTGAAGACATGTTCGAGCACGAGTGACGTTAAAACTCACAACAGTCCGACTCGTCCGACCAGTCCCCGCAGTCGTCGTCCCCGTCGCAGTGGTAGATGTCCAGGATGCAGCGTCCATACGCACACTGGAACTCCTCCACGCTGCAGGTGGCTGTCATCACGTCCGACGCTGCAGAGACAGAGACACACGTCAAAGAGAAGCTGAGAGAGACGCTGCAGAGACAGAGACACATGTCAAAGAGAAGCTGAGAGAGACGCTGCAGAGACAGAGACACATGTCAAAGAGAAGCTGAGAGAGACGCTGCAGAGACAGAGACACACGTCAAAGAGAAGCTGAGAGAGACGCTGCAGAGACAGACACACACGTCAAACAGAAGCTGAGAGAGACGCTGCAGAGACAGAGACACACGTCAAAGAGAAGCTGAGAGAGACGCTGCAGAGACACAGAGACACACGTCAAAGAGAAGCTGAGAGAGACGCTGCAGAGACAGACACATGTCAAAGAGAAGCTGAGAGAGACGCTGCAGAGACAGAGACACACGTCAAAGAGAAGCTGAGAGAGACGCTGCAGAGACAGAGACACACGTCAAAGAGAAGCTGAGAGAGACGCTGCAGAGACAGAGACACATGTCAAAGAGAAGCTGAGAGAGACACTGCAGCAGCTTGAGGACACTTTGAAGCTTCGAGGGTTCCTGTCAGAAAACTGCTCCTGAACAGATCTGAGGTCAGATCAATGTTACGACTCTTTACAGGCTCAGCAGCAGTGCCGTCAGGTTGCATCTCAGTTCACATGCAGCGGGACAATAACCAGATTGTTCCACTTCTTTATTTTTTGGCCCTAATGAATCACGATGCTGCAGTTTGGAGATTTTGTTAAAAGAGGAAACTCTTGTGAAGGAGCAGACTTTGTGTCCCGTCTGGAATCTATAAACATGGTTTCTCAGATATGGAAACTTATTTGTTCAGAATCACTTATTTCCGCTTTTGGATTCAAGTCTTTGGTTGGATTCAAGTATTTGGATATGGTTAATGACTTTTCTTTTCATCCTGACAGGGAGACAGTAAGTTCCCTGTTTTAAGTCTTCTGGCTCGTCACATGTCTGATAAAAAGCCACGTTTGAAATCCCAATAAAACACACATTCACACACACACACAATAACACACAATTACTTACGGCAGTTTTCCTCATCTGACCCGTCCTTACAGTCCGTGTCCCCGTCACAGTACCAGTGCTCGGCGATGCAGCTGCTGTCTGTGCAGCGGAACTCCTTGTCCGAACATTTACGCATGTCTGTGACAGACGACACACGGGTTATGTATTAACAACGTTTTGACATGCTGGTGTGTTTCTGTTTGAATCAGTGTGTGTGTGTGTGTGTGTGTGTGTGTGTGTGTGTGTGTGTGTGTGTGTGTGTTAGGCCTGCCACTTTTTCCAAAATCATAGCTCCTTGGAAATCTTAGTTCTTTTATATCAATTCTGAAGACTTTCATGTTTGCTTTGATTTCATATTTACTTGTTTACCTCATGTATTTACTTTCTATTCTGTCCTTTACTATTCATTTCTTTTAAAATTCTTATTTTAGTCTTGCCTTATGTTGCTGCGTGAGCATTTTCAATGGATGCATTGCATTCTGGGAGAATAATTCATGGATCTTGATGAACATGTTTATGGGACCTGTTCCAATATGAGCTTTACCCCAAACGTTAAAATTAATAAAAAGTGACAGTCCCTCTCTGTGTGTGTGTCCTCATGGGAGAGCGTGGCCTAGGGGATAGAGCGGGTGTTCTGCAACAAGAAGGTTGCCAGTTTGAATCCCACTCTTTCCCATCTGCATGCCTAAGTGTCCTTGGCAAGATACTGAACCCTTAAAATGGCCCCTCGTAAATGCTGAGGGTACTAAAAATGTAAGACGCTTTGGACAAAAGTGTCAGCTAAATGACATGTACTGTAATGTAATGTAATGTAATGTGTCTTCACCCACCACACTGTTCATCGCTGTTGTCCCCACAGTCGTTGTCCCCGTCACAGTGCCAGAGGCTGCGGATACAGTAGCCGTTCTGGCAGTGGAACTCGTCTTCCTCACACTCCCTGGGAGCTGCAGAGAGAGAGGGAGAGAGAGAGAGAGAGAAGGAGAGAGAGGAGGAGAGGAAAAAGAGTTTCAGAGGACAAAACGATGAGGACACCACGAAAGCAAACCAGCAAATACCGAGCAGGAATGTGATTAGAGGCGGCAGTCCCTGAGCCGGGCTTACAGTACATTTCAAATTGGACCGACACTGGACAAACAGTGTAATAACTGTTATGTTAGGCACAAAACAAAGAAAGTGAGATCTTTTTTTTTAACTCCATAAACAGCCGGGACTCTCGAGGGGGGGCGGCAGGTCCGGAGCTCAAAGACTTTCAATCTCAGAACTAAAGAGACCAACGGACAGCTACTGCCACAGAGCGAGGAGGACGACTGAATCAAGTCAAGAACATGTGCTCCAGTAAAGTAATAACTTTATTTAAACAGCACTTTTTAACGAAAACAAAAATCCATGAAACCAAACCACCTCAGCGAGTGGCTGTAAAAGAAAAGGGGTCGGTGATTTATCCCCCCCCGCGGGGAGAACAGAGGCCGTGGTCGGCTTGAATTAATGTTGGAGCATAAAAAGAAACACTTAAAACATCCATAGAAAAATCTCAAACCACATTTCAAGCATAATCTGCATCTCCGGTGTCAATCTGTAAACTAACTGTGCTGCTAACGCGTGTAGATCAACCAGAACAGGAACTAATATACTGCATGATATAAAAAATTCCTCTGATTCTTAACCAGAAATGTCAAGACTAGAAAAGCTTCTTTAAAACCGAAACGCTTAACAATAATAATCCCAAAACTCTCTCATTAATCTGTTATGAAATATTCAATGTTGATAAATTTGGAATAAACAGAGGAACAGCATGAAACCATCAGTGTAAGTGACATCATGGTTCACAACTGATCTCCAGTTCAGGGCTCTGAGTCCAGTTTCCCAGAGCAGATTGAAAGCTGACCAGCAAAACCCCAGTCCTCCCACACAGGCATGGTTAGAACTGCACTGGTTTTCTAATTCATTATAACCACGACTATGGGGGACATTAAATCCTCCTGCAGGAAACATCCAAACCAGGTTTGACCACATTTTAACATTATACAGTAAAATCAAACTTTTTATGTTCAAAAAGTTCAATAAAAAGGTCATTTCTTAACAGACCCACAGATTCGGGACTGGTTTCTTCCACCGAACCCGAGAACCAGCAGCCTGTCTGGTATCTTGATTGAATTTGGTTAGAATACGTTGTTTTACTAGACATTCAACCTTGAGACAAGCGATAAGTCACGTGTGTCATTCAGAACAACAGCCCTGACGATCCAGTCGGACACAAGTCACTCCCTCCGCTGACATTGACTGCGTTTCCCTTTCATCCCCGTTCAATCATCCGCCCTTTTCTTCTTTTATCACACCTGCATCGATAAAAGGCCGAAGGGATTTATCAGAACACCTTCTCCTTCTACTGTTAGAGTCACAATCGATGGCAAAGCCCGGCCAGCAACGCCCGGGGCCGGGTAAACAGCCTCGTCAAGGAGAACCAATGATGGATGGCCTCTGGCAGGAGGTGATCTATAATTTATCACTGTCGGGTGTGAGTGTTGGACAGATGAGACAAACAGGGACAGATAAGGAGAGACAGAGGCACTGAGATTTGGAAATGGACACGCGCCACTTCTGAGGAGAGCCTGTGTGTGTCCTGTATGTGTATTTATATGGGTTTGTGTGTTTTTGTTTGTGTAAAAGCATATTTTTATACCTCTGGCTAGTAAATATTTCTGCAGGGCTAAGGAAGAAGGATCACAGGAGACGCTTCCATGTTAGTGGACGGTTTAAGGACCAAGACAAAACGTCAAAGATGGTTTCTGTTATGTGAGTGTTAATTTTTTCTTCAAATTTGGGTTTTGTTTGGTTATTTGATTCTATAAAAACAGAGGGAAAAGCACGATCGGCAGCTGAGACTGACTCATGATTGGCTGAGGGCTCATATCTGCGGCTCCACCCCCTGGTCACTACAGACACAAAGACAAATAATGTCCTTTGGTGCAAGACGGCAGCGTTCGTATATCTGGGATATTTACTACAGTCTATTGTCTGTGCACTGAAAAGGATCCTCCTTTATCAACACATGAATAATGGTAATAAAATTAAATAACATTAATAATGCTTATAAATAACCTTATAGATAGTTTTGGCATGTTAATACCTCAGCTATGATACTATACTGATACGATAAGTAAACATCATCGAATACATCTCTCTACTAAACCTCCACTGACCTCACTAACCTCTGCTGCTACCCCCCCCCCCCCCCCCCCCCCCCCGAACNNNCCCCCATCCAAACAGAGAACAGAATTTAATCACAACAGCAGGTCCAAATGAGAATTTAATTCTACCTGCTTTATTGACGGATCCACTCATTTAATCTATTATTCAACTTGTTTGGAAATAATTGAATTTCTCCCCCCCTCTCTGCTCCCTCTCCCCTCCCATCAGTGAGGTAAACAGAGGGAGGTCAGAGGTCAACAGGCCCTCAAGACGCTCATCATTCACACAGCAGCCAAATCACAAAGGGCAAAGGGCGCTGGGAGTCATTACCAGGCCGCCTGCATGCGTGTGTGTCTGTGTGTGTGTGTGTGTCTGTGTGAGAGAGGTGAAATAGTGTTGTGTTTCCCCTTCTGTGAAATGTTTTCAGAATATCTCATGTTCAAGCACACACACAGTCGCACAGAGACACACCTCCGTCTGAAACCTCGACAACCACTCCAGCTCCAGCCGAGCGTGGGGGATCCAGCCCCACCCTCTTTTTCTAAATAATAAAATAAAACCACTGCGTGTGTGGGGAGAAACAAAAACACACTGGGAGGTGAAAGATAGACCCGAAGAGAAAGAGAGAAACATGAAATAATAAGTAGTTTGGGGAACAGGGGAGGGGAGAGAAATTTACTGGGCATGGAGATGAAAAATTCATCGCCCGGCTTCCCCATCAGGAAGTGATTTGCTGTCTGGCGGCTGATCCAGTATGTGGGTCAAGCAAGGAGGGTAAAGAATCTCTGGATGACAGACGGAGGAGAAAAGTCATTCTGACGAGAAGGAGGGTGGTGGCCTGTATCTGATGTCCACACTAAACACACGAGATGGAAAACAATGGCTATTGGAGACTAATCGACTATTGGAGATATTGTTAAAGCTCCTCTCGTCGAGTCTTTAGGCGATGTCAAACTTAATTGTGAGCAGAGAAATGCACATTTTAGTTGAAACTTAGTGTACACGTTTGATTTACTTTCTCCACTTTCTGGGTTTACATCCTGTTCATTTAAACATCACTGGGAAGTCACCACAGCTCCATCTTCACAGTGATCGTGAGGTAACGTCAGCAACACGACCTTCAGACCGATCAGACACGTGCACCTATCTACGCCAACGCTTCACCAGGTGCCAACTTCGCCAGATGCTGCACGGCTCTGTGTTTTTGTGCCGCAGCACCCCCCCCCCCCCCCCCCCCCCACCGCTGCACCAACACACCTTCGTCCAGATAAATGAGAGAGCTGTTTTCTGAATGAGGCCTAACCACCTTGAAATAATGCAAATTACCGTTCACCTGTTTCCTCACAGTCTGCGGCACTAACTCATTGAGCAGCCCCTCTAGAGAAGGGAGGGACAGACTGTAGCTTTCCAATAATGTCCTGAGTGTCCAAACGTCCTCACAAAAACAGAAACACAGGAGCATACACAAACACACACAGACACACACACAGACACACACTTTAGCACCTCAGGCGGCAGAGCAGAGATACCGAAATATGACAGAAATAGATACTGTCCCTGCTTTACCCACTGCCGGCCACATGCTGCCTGGCAGGCAGCTGAGGGGTATTTTAGAATATGTGCATGTGAATACACACACACAAACACACACACACAGACGTACACTCACAGACACACAATTTCGAGAGGTCAGCACTCCCACAGTCACCACACGAGACATTCTGTCACCTTTGCCCCCGGTTTGTTGCTATTTTTATTTTTGGAGGTACTTGTATGTGCATGTGTGTGTGTGTGTGTATGGGTTTGTGTGTTTGTTGTGTGTGTGTATTTGTGAGACATGCAGGCAGCTCCTTCAGACTCAAAC
>CM028859.1:4184146-4197062 GCA_016801935.1 Platichthys stellatus
GAGCAGGTCGTCTCTATTGTGTGTGTGTGTGTGTGTGTGTGTGTGATGACTGTTTGTGTGTCGGTGTGTACACGGGGAGGCTCTACTTACGACAGTCCTGCTCGTCGGAGTTGTCCTCACAGTCGTTGTCTCCGTCACACACCCACGAGCGACGGATACATTTGCCGTTGTCGCAGTGGAAGTCGAGCGGCGAACAGGTCGGGAGCACTGCAGACAAACAAGGAAGGTAAACAAGTGTGTCAGTGTCAATAAACAAACAAACAAACAAACCATGGAACTGAGGAGGAGGAGGAGGAGGAGGAGACAGGAAAGAGGAGTTCTGGAGCAATGACAAAGGCTTTGACACTTATTGTGTGAAATCACATTAGTTGTTCAGGTTTTTGTTCTCACCTGTGAATAGATTAAGATTAAGATACATTTATTTAAGATTAAGATTAAGATTAAGGGCTATTTAAATAAAACTTGAGTGATTGATGGATTGAAAACCTTAAACTTGAAGTTTTGTTTGTTGTTTGTGCTCCACTCAGATGTGGTGGGAAATATTCACCATCTTTTTTTTTTTATCTCTCTACATAAATCAATTCATCGAAAATATAAGAAGACCTGCAGATTATTGAATAGCATTGACAGCTCTCCCAAAAGTGAAGCCAAGTCTAGTGGCTTGCAGCAGTATAGGTCATACACCCCCTCTCCTCCATGTTTGTGGATGGGACATGAACGTTCTAACGGGGTGTTCACGTTTCTGTGAGGTTTGGTTCTAAGAAGTTATTTGACGCTATAAAAACATTGTGATTGACAGCAGAGACGTGATTAAGCTTTTGCGTATCAGCAAGGAAATCAAGACCTTCCCTGATCGCTACTTCCTGTGGCTCCAAAAGACGTAATCTTCTCAAGATGGCAGTGCGATCGTATCAGGAAGTGGAGACGCGTTGTCCATCTTTAAACACAGGCTCAGTTCATGATGTGATGTTTATCCAAACACGGAGATGAAGCCTTTACTGACTTCACCCCATCGTCTTTAAATACGTAATGGGGTTGGTTCTGTGTGTGGTCTCAGTTCAGCCAGGGCCTGATCCGGACCCGGCCGACCTCCTCTCTCCCACCTCCTCACCCCGAGACCCAGGGAGCAGCACTGAGTCCAGCTCAGCTCCGCTCAGCGCATTCCTCCTTAACTTCATATCCGCTCTAAGTGCAGCTACTCGCTATCTAAGCAGAGTCCGAATGACTGGCCCTTTGTCATCCACAGACAGAGCTAATTTAATTACAGGCCAGAGAGGGATGGGGAGAGGGGAGCGAGGGGAGGAGGAGGACGAGGGAGCGGTACCTCCTCACACTGGACTCTCACCAGCCTGTCAATACCAGACATGAAATATTGACGGAGCAACGCAGACTTTATGAAAAATATATGACGTCACGCGGCGGGTTAAGCAGCGAGGCAGACAGGCGGACGAGTCAGGGCTCAGGGAGTGAATTAAGTAAGTGAGAAAGAGTGTGTGTGTCTGTGTGTGTGTCGGGGTGTGGCCGTGGTCTCTAGGGGAAGTAAAGCCCCACTGACCCACATACCCCTGCATGGATATTCCATTATTCAGAGTGAAACACAAAGAGAGGGAGAGACACACACACACACAAAAGCAAAGACAACTCTCCCAATTTCTCCTTTGTCAATCTCTTATACTCTTCACCTTCTGATGAACTCCCTCTCTCTCTCTCTCTCGGCCATAATTACATGGACGTACCGGGGGTTTGGCTCCGTCTACATATATATTATGCATTATTGGAAGCAATTATCTGAAATCCCACCATCTCTTTATTTTCTGTGCTTTCAGGCGGCTGCTGGATTCACTTCATCCAACCCTGGTCTGAAAATGAACTTAAAGAATCCAAAGATAACTTTTTGAAGCAATTAAAATACAGCAAAATTGGAAATTCAAAATGATCCCTCATGCATATACTTAAATAGCATTGCAGGTTTTGAGCAAGTCAATGTTAGACTAAAGAAAGTTTATGAGGGTGCAAATACTAAAAGAAAAAGTTTCTAAACATTTTTAAGGATCATACTTAAGAATCTAGTCAGTCTGGTGAAAGTTTGAACAATAATTCTAATAAAAATGCGAAGCAGCTTGAAAAACGTTTCAACTCAATATCTAAGCTCAATATCTTTCTGCTAAACGTAAATAAATCAGTTTGGGCTCCGAGGAGGTTTATGATATGTATTTCAAACCAAAGCAAGTTATTGATTAATCAAGAAAATAAATCAATAGACTAGTACTTATACATGTCAGATTGGAATATATTCTTCATGGTTTTGACCCTGAGAATCGAAATGAGGCTGGAAAAATATTAAAGAAACTCCAACGACATGGAAGATGAGTTTATTAATACAATTATTATTGATTGCTTCCATTTTTATCAAACCTTATGATCTGTGACAGTCAGCAGATTTATGTCCACAGCCAACAGGAGGTTATGAGAATGCTGCTTCTCAACATTTCAATAAATAATTCAGCTTGTCTGATGAAGAAGAGAGAGAGCCCAGTTAACAAGGACAGACACACACAGACACACACACATACACGAGATAAACAAACACACACTCATACACAGTGCAGAGTTCTTGAGGCCCACAAATTGGGGGCGATGGAAAATGAATGCAAATAAATATACTTCACGCTATGTCTTTCACACACACAAACACACACAGAGTAGGTGCGGCCTGCTCCTCGTATCCGGTGGATCAGCAGGGTGCATGCTGGGAAGGTTGATGAGGTCTCCGGGCGCTTTGATCTGTCTTATCACACAGATTCTACTCAGCTCAGCGCAGCATTCTCACAACCACTGCATTCCACTGAGGCAGACACACACACACACACGCACGCATGCACGCACACACACACACACACGCACACACACGCACGCCTTATAACCCTAACTTTGTCCAATGTTTGTTGCACTTAAATCGTGTTATGTAACTTTTCAGCATGAGCACGTTCCCATCCTCTTTCCTTAATCTTATATTTCCCAGAATGCATTTCAACCTCAAATGAAGGAGGGGGGGGGGGGGGGGACGGGGGAATCCATGTGCTGAATGTGCCAAAGTTGACAATAATATTGACGATACACACATTTTCCCAGCCAAGAGAAAAGAAGGTGTGTTGACTGAATTATTATGCCGCAGCAAAAACACATCAAAGATGGTGTTATATTTCACAAGCTGGCATCACGAGCAACAACACTGGTCGGTATTCACTGGGACACTTTCAACCAGTGAGCTCGGTTGTTATTGAGATTGAGTCACCTTTCATCAGTGAGAAATCTGCAACGCAGGCTGTTAATGTTTTGGAAATTTGCTTAAAACCTGCAGAATCAAATCGACCCACACAGACACTTGTAGGTGAAACAATAACACAAACTGTTGTTGCCTTTTTCCTTAAATGTCCCAAGTGCTGCAGCGTTTACATGTTTAAAAGACACACACACACACACACACACTGACCTTCACCGGCGGCCTTTTCTCATGCCAACTCCGGAATTCCCAGTTGCATCCTACAAGTCGTTCCCACACACACACACAGACAGACACACACCTGCTATTCCCATCATCACTGGTTCCTCTCTTTCACATTGATGATACACAAACACACACAGTGAAGAGAAAACAGGAGCTCATTGTTTATTACTGATCGTTTTACTCATCAAATAAAAAAATAATAATCATTTTGGTGACCGGGTGGTTTATGGTTTATCTGTGTGGGTAAAGATCACAGAGCTCGCTGCTCATCATTTTTCATGGATAGTAAATCTCAATGACAGTTTGACATTTCACAGACATGACAGCTAATTTAAAACTAATCATTTAAAATACAGTGCATCAGATGCTCGGTTACACTCTTAGGGAGTTGGCTGACCTAGATCATTTTATTTCATTGTTTACTTTTGTGTGTAACCAAACAAATACTACGAGTACACACGCTACCTGTAAAAGATACACAATACTACTTGTTTAAGTCCTTCGATGCAGTAATGCAGGTTTTTCTGTGGAGAGGATTTCAGACATGAACTCCAGAAAATGTCTCTGAATCTTGTTCTCTCTAAGTTGACAACTTTGTCTGCATCCTCTGTGTGTAGCATCATGTTAGGTCAGGTGGAAAATCCAGCAAAATGTCTGGACTTGTGTGCACGTGTGTAATCAGCTTGTGTGCGTTGTGTGTGTGTGTGTGTGTGTGTGTGTGTGTGTGTGTGTGTGTGTGTGTCTGCAGACCACCACAATGAGTAGATGTTTCCAGTGGTACTCCTTAGGTGAGCCGACCTGCTCTGGACTGAATGTTAAAATCTTAATTAAAAGATCCTTGGATGAAAGATTCTCTTCAGACGTGCACACTCCTCTGTCCTGCTGTGAGATCCAAGCTGGAAATCTTTAATTAAATAAAAAAAAAACTGAATCCAAACTCCTGAGATCAGGACTCTCTGATTGCAGGAAGCGTGAGACGCGATACTTCAAGGCAGAGCTTCAAAACCTTGTCGGTCACACTTCACTCTCCTTCATTTCCAAGAACCATCAACCGTCATCCAGATCAATGCAGAACATATTTAGTGTTAAGTCTTTTTAACGTTTTCCTGACTGTAACTAATCAGACTCACGTTTCGCCTTCGCAGAATCAAGCACGTTGGGCAGGATGCTTTCAGAGGACAAAACAAAACAGGGACGAGATGATAGCATGATATGGAACTGGTGATATCTTTGGTGACATGATTCTTCTTCTTCTGTCAAAGTCTGTGGATTTGTAAATTCCCAGATTGCTGCCTGAGCCCCTGCAAAACGGGTGGATGGAATATTTTCTTGCAATTTGTGTTTAATAAACAATAACAAGGGCCGAGGTTTCTGAAAAGACAGTTTCACGTTGACTTTTATTTGATGGAACTGTGAGATTTATCAATTTCCCAATAAAAAGCTGCTGATATGACTTTTCCCGGCAAAACTGCATTTATATGATATATATTTGAAAGGTTATTTTAAAACCTTTATCTAAGGATGGTAGGAGAAATGTATGCCTTTCTTCTTTATAAGAATTGACTGCAACAACATCTAGGTGTGTGTGTGTGTGTGTGTGTGTGTGTGTGTGTGTCTTCAGGTACATGTATGCATGCCTCTTTAAGTGGCCTTGAGCAGAGTTAATGGCCTCTCTTTACTGTGCAGCAGCTGAATCAAGTAGCACTAATGGGACCAATATATCTGCCTTAACATTGCTTATCACAGCAGCTCAACAGATGGGAGGATGGACAGAACAGAGAGTGTGGGGGGGAGAAAGAGAGGACACTCTTTCTCCAAAAACCAGATGTGGAGAGAGACAAGTCCCAGAAGAATATTTCATCCAAGCAGCTTTAATAACATGTTTCTCTTTCGGAGCCAAACAGGTGAGTTCACCTTCAGATTACTGTCGTCTCTGGAAAATATGTGTTCATCGGAGTTCTGTGTCCTTTAATCTCTGTGAGACTTTATCTCTAAGGTTGGAATCAAGCAGACTAACACACACACACACACACATATATGACCAGTTAAGAGTCAAACTAAACACATTTGGACGTTGTGGGTTTTTTGGAAAAAACAAATTCAAACCTCTTAATTATGTTAAACCTGGATTTCACGTCTTTTCTAACTTTGTTGTCTTACTTTACTTTTCTGCAGTTGACAAAAAAAAGCTTTTAAAAGTTAACGAGAGTTCACCAGATTAAAAAAAACATGTTACTAGAACATTAAACTTCCATCGGAGGAACTTAATGTAATGTAGAATCTCAATAAGTTATGATACAACCCTTTCTGAATGTCTATTAGTCTTGGAACAGACGTGCACCCCCCTAAAACCCATCATAACATGGTAAAGTGACTCTATAGGATACTTTAATAGTCTGTAAGGCTTTAAAATGTATTACTTTTGGAATCTAAAACTAACATCCATGTCGTGCCTGTCCAACTCAGACTAATCCCTCGATCCCTCTCATCCGTCTCGGCCTCTCCTCCCTTTACTTGCTCTTCACTTTCCTCTCATGGCCGATCCCGACAGAGGCGTCTTATCTGATTCCTGGCAGCTCTGGTGAAGAGCCAGCGCATATTTCAGTCCGTCAGAGCGGAGTGGTGCTGCCAGCAGAGTTGTTCTTGGCATGGTGAGCGGCCCGCGGCCCGTGTGATGGGCTTCCTCTCCGTCCTCCTCCACCTCTACAGTGAGCGGACCTCCCGCCTCGCCGCTCCGCTTCAACCAACGTGTTGAGAAACTGACCGCAGAATTCAGTTTACTAGCTTTTCTGAGGCTGCCATTAATCTTTATCACCTCATTACAAAATGTTTCCCTGTTTTAATCATTCTTGAGTTAAGGCCAAGAAATGTATTAGTGCCGTCTCGAGCTGTTTCGTTTCGTGACCGGAAAAATGGGTTCAGACGTTTTCTGGCGTTTGTCACATTTGAGGAATGCAACGGGGAATTCTGTGGGTCCGGCACGTTCACGACGTGCAGGAGGACGGACATGATTTATAGATTCAGCTGCAGGAAGCAAAGTTATGAGAAACATATCGACTCCAGCATCAACCCTTATCCCCTGAAGCTCTCGAACCTCCCTCTCTTATTTTGAGTTGACCTCTTCATCTTCTACGTTTAAAGTCAAGAGTCAAGATTTCAGGAAAACACGAGTCTGAAGCTTTATTCTAATGTTGTAGGTGGTTTAAGTGGAGCTGTCTGACCTTACCCTGTTTATTTTCTCACATTTATAATACAATTCTTGAGTAATATCTTGAGCTTCTAACTGCAGCTGTTTGATTAATATCAAAATATACAACGAGGGGTTTTACATATCAATAGAAATCTACTGAAGCCACTTTTACTTAATAAGATGCACACATTTGGTCGTTGCAGTGACAGATCTCTGCTGAGTGCATGACACCGGCAGCTCAGTGACAGGAAACTTACTCTAATGCGCTCTAATGGCGACTTTATAAAGACTTTAATGTTTATCCGCCACTGGCTGAAAGAAATGATAATTTCTGTAAAACAAAATCCTGGATCACTGGGTAATCCTGCTAATAAATAAACCAATTAAACATATCAACTAGAATGGGTGTGCCCCAATCGTTACTCTCTAGTTCTTATAGAAGAGAATATAAAAGAAAAAGGGAGGTGATCTGATAACCAAAAGGATTCGTTAATTTAAAAAAAAGTGTTTCCCTAAACTGCACCAAAATGAAATGAGTTCCCTCAACAAGTTTAGTTCAAATCTTTTGTGTAATTTTGCATTTCAAACAGCCTCGGTGTGAAAACATGACAAACGTAAATGGAACAATATGATAAATGTTAAGTTAAGTCATCAAATCCATTTTAACAATTCATGTGTCAATGATATTTCAATGTATTCTGGGTACATCACCAGATAAAGGGGCTGAATTCAAGACTAGAACCCCCAAACATCTGGATCTTCACATGTTCAGGGACATTCAGATGATATAACTCACTCATCTCTCCAATGGACATCATGATTGTGTGTACGTGTGTGTGTCAGTGCAGCCCTGGTTGTGAATAACAGTACAGTTTCTTAATAAACATGCAGACACTTGTGCGTCCTGGCACACAGAGCCGATTCAACCAACACATAACATAGCTGTGGTCGTCTGTCTGGTTATGTGATATCAGCTGGATGTCTGCTTCAAACAACCTTCCTTCTCATTGTGAGGATCACAAACCACAAGGTCAGCAAATGGCTCAGAAAAGAGGAAGATTCATTACAGAGCCGTAATTCATTTTCATTTGAAAACTAAATTTCATCCCAGTAACTTCCTTGTTTCATCAGTTCTTTCACCTGGTAATGCATAAGCTCTCTAAACTGTCCTTTGTGTGTATGTCTGCCCTTTACAAAAAAGGCGCCACCATGTCTGGTGCTGCAACTAACAAATTATCAATCATTATTTTCAATTAGGGCCATGAATTATTCGCCCAATAAAACGTCAAACCCCAACAACAAGGACGCGCTTACAAGTTCCCAGCGCCCGCGGGGATGTCGGCAAACTGTTTATTTTGTCTGGCTGTCAGAAACATCCACAAGTTATTGCAGTTGTGTAATTAGAAATCACAGCGATATGAAATGAGGAAAAGCAACGCAAAAGCAAACACACTCGACACACACAAACACACACTCGTCCCCATGGCAGGCAGAGGAGGATGATTCATTCTTTGAGGGAGAATAAATCTGAAGTGTTTTCCTCTCTGGCTGACGCTTTCCCTCACACGTTCCCTTCCCCCTCGTTGTTTGGCTCGAACCCAAACTGTTACCAACCTGCAGAAGATCTCGTTTTGATTTATCGACTGACTTCTTCGTCTCTTATAGACTCTGATTAGAGCCGTCACATAATCATAATGAATTTGAATAACTTGTGTGTCTGTGAAGCTCGTCCCTGCTCGGTGCTACAGCTCCACGGTGATTTCAGAGAAACAAAAACATTATCTGAATGAGGCGTTGGGCCTTAACACACACAAGCACGCACACACACGCACACATGCATGCACACACACACAAGCACACCTCTAATATTTCACTATGAGCTTCAGGCAATAAAATACAACCTCATGAATTTAAAGAAAAATATTAGCAGCACTTTCATCCACCTCAGGCAGGCAGCAACTCACGCCTCCACTGATTAGTCAGCAGATTATATTGTTCCACAAACTGATTAATGTACCGACCTCCTGACTTGAGGTCAGAAGCATTCAGTGGTTGACTGAAAGAACCGAGTCATGAACACAAGCATCCTGATTTGAGTTTTTTTCCTCTGTTGGGTTTGCTGGGCCCCACGTCAGAGACAGTGGAGGAGGTCATACTGGGCACCTTCTAGTGGTGGTTTACTGGGTAGGCCCCAACCAGGAGGAGACCCCGGCGAGCACCTCAGGGTTCCCCAACAAAGAGCTAGAGACCTGGGCTGGGAAGAAGGACGCCTGGAAAACCGTACTGGACCTATATTCATAGTTAAATGTGCTGCAAGTGTGGATCCTTGTAAACTTGTAAATTACCATGTACACAAAATGTTCCATTGAGCACTTAGATCTTAGCTTTAATCCGTCGCCTTTAACAAACCTACTCAAACAGGCTTGTGTTTACAAAGAAGGTAAATCCAGGCACCGGACCAGCAAGCTCTTTGTTTCTTGTGTTTGTCCTTTTGTCTGTCCTCAATCAGCGTCTAATCATCTCCTCCTCTGTGTGAACAAGTGTGCTCGCCTCGTACAGCAAGCGGGGAGTAAATATTTAGCAGGGAGGAGAGGACGAGAAGAAAGAGAGAGGGGGGGGGGGGATTATGCTAATGTGTCCAAACACAAGTAGAGGCTCGAAATTCCCAAGACGAAAAGCGAGACTGAAAAAACGACAAGATGAAGAAAGAGAGGAAAAGAGAAAAGAGGAAAGAGTCGGGAGGACGGACAAAGTGAGCGAAGACAAAGATTCAACTGCACGGTGAGAAATAAACCAGGAAGTGTTGGGGGTGAGAGGAAAAGTGAGTTTTGGGGTTTTGCCGTGTTCAGAGGGCAGAGAGGAGAAGGACGGAGGGAGATATGGAGGCAGAGGAAGACGAGGGAGGCAGAGGAAGACGAGGGAGGCCGAGGAAGACGAGGGAGGCCGAGGAAGACGAGGGAGGCAGAGGAAGACGAGGGCCCAGCGAGAGAGAGAAATTGACAAACAGAGAAGACGGGAATGGGGTCCTAATCTCTCTTCTCCTGCTCTTGGATCAGCTGAGCTCCCGCAGTCTCAGCCTCTCTCTGATTTGCTGAGACGGCAGAAAGCGGTGGATTAAAGGACGGAGGGGGTATTTCTTATTTTTGGGAGGTTTATGTGTGTGTGAGAGAGTTTGTATCAATGCCCTTGTGAGAACCAGTGTGAGTTTTTCAGGGCTTTGTTCAGACTGCAAGCGAAGACCTGTTCTCACATCAGATCTTCAGGACGCCGTGTCCGCACTGTTGCCTTCAAGGGATCAGTTCTGATTTGTGCGTTGAGACTTAAGCAACATTCCTGCATGAGAAGCTGATCTAAAGGATGGAGGCGTCAGTAACTAGGAGGATTCTGTCACTCTGGATGGAGATTACATTTCAAAAGACGTCCAAATTCTGTTTGGGTCCGATTTGCAAGATTCTTATTACATATGGTTTCTTCTACATTGTCCAATCTGGATAAACCCTGGTCTGAACAAGGCCTCAGATATTTGAAGCATGGACATTGCTTAAAATGACCTCATAAAGGTTGTACTTCACCTCAACTGAGTGAACAGGCTTTTGACTTAAAACTGAGCCAAGACTAATTTGGAGGAAAGGAATTCATTGGGAAAATTTCCAAATATATAAAATAAATCATCTGATGTCAGGAGGAAGTTATCGTTACCGGATGAGATGATAAGATGAACCTGGACGTGAACATGCATGTCAGATCAGGAAATAAAAACAGGATCTCCAACAAACTGTGTCAAAGCTGCTAAAACTAATGAAAGCAGTTGTGTAAAGTTAACACTGTTTGGTTTTCTATACTCCACATTGAGATATGAAAGCACTGTTGCTAAGCAACTGACAACACAAATGGACTTCTCCTTCTCACAAACGTTGAGTGATTCAGTGTTTGTTGCTTTTAACATGAAGTCGAGGAGCAAAAATGTAGGACATGACAAAAAAAGAACATAAATATAATACCACCTGGGAGAAATGCATCCCGAGCAGGGTCCTCACAAGTTAGGGAAATAGTTCCAGTGTGTGTTGGTGTGTGTATACCTGTGAATGTGTGTATTGGAGTGTGTAGTACACACACACACACACATTTCCCAAACCTCACAGCCTGCTGTCAGCACACAGCGGAGGAAGCCATGCCTCATGCAGAGCTTTCAATCACGCACAACTGAGATTTCTCCCTCTTCCATTTCATCTCTTATCCAGCCCCCAATACACAGGATGTGCACACACACACACACACACACGTACGAACACACACACAAACCCACCTCTATCTCTTCTGCACAACTGTCTCCTCACTTTGGCCGAAAGCATTTACTCTTTCACAACCTCAGCTACTTTCAACTCAGTAGGACTCCAACAGTGCCAACAGTGATTGAGTGAGTGTGTGTGTGTGTGTGTGTGTGTGTGTGTGTGTGTGTGTGTGTGTGTGTGTGTGTGTGTGTGTGTGTGTGTGTGTATGTGCGCCGCTTACTTCAGTGTGAGTGTATTGCAGAGAGAGAGAGAGAGAGCGAGAGAGAGAAATAGCTTGAAGGACGATCTAAAACAATGACGGATGGAGGGAGGAGGAGGGAGGAGACGAGTGGTGAAATAACAGAAGATGAATAAGTCTGTCAGGGTTCTCCTCGTCTTATCTGCTGTGGTTACTGTTGTTATAAACATTCTGTGTCGGTGTGTGTTAATAAATCTGATTGCCTTAAACTGGGAGGAGGGATCGGGAGAACCGGGCGCCAGATAAAATATGAGACAGAAACACAAGTCAGACTCAATTAGAGGGTTGGACTTGTCTAATTTCAGGGTATCTACAGAGGTCAGGGGGTAAAATACTGTTCTGGTGTCATTTCCATCAACTTCACAAGCGATGTCTCAACCGGCTTTTTCCTTGTTCCACTTGAGAACCCTCAGGAAACACAGCGGAGACAAGAAAGACGATTAGGGGACGGTGTGTTTGTGGACAATTTACCTGATCCTTCAAACATGATCACGCTTCAAGTGATTCACCACACGCTCAAAACGGTGAGGAAGCTAGTGGGAGAAATGGTCGTGCAACGGTGGGAATAACAGCCAGAAGAATAAAAAAAAAAAAAAAAACCACAAAAATAACATTCAGCTTATAAAATTTGCAGATTTCAGAGAAAGATAAACAAAGGATATGAGGATGACGGCTTGGTGAGATCTCCAGGGGGAGTCATACCAACCTGTTGGATATGTGCAGGCAGGTCCTTAGGAAGGCTTATGGTATTTAGAATTGCCACATAGTGCTCTGGAGGATTTCATTGCATTTCAACTCGTATATATTTCCACCCATGTATATTGGCACACATGTGCTTGGTTTAACTTTTTCCATTAACCACAACTTTGCAGATTTATAGATAAGTGCACAAGCATTTTAGTTTTTGGAATGCTTTCTATTCCCTTGTTCTAGCTCTATATTTTCTGTATCTGTATATTTTCACTGTGTCATCAGAGTCAATATTTTATATTTGTTGCAGCAAATCAATTTTCCTCGAGCGGGACAATAAAGCCAAACAAGAATCTCACTTTGAGTTCTCACAAACCTTGTAGATGCAGACAGGGACCGGACACAAACAAAGATGGAGGAGAGTAGTTTTGATTCCGACCACGCAGCCAAAAATCAGACAATTTTTAAGTCATTGTTTTAACTATCTTTTTTTTTTTCAAGCAAGTGAAAGTTAGTTTTGAACAAACAGATGTTGTCAAAGTGACTTTGACAACATCTGTTTTGAAAGGAACCAATTAAGTGTCAAGAATTTGTGTAATCTTTTTCAGAACTCAGATGTTGAAGAGTGACCAGACCCCCCCCCCCCCCCCCCCACACACACACACACCCGTTCAAATAAACTGCAATTTGCAGCAACGGAGAGAATTGTGACTTTTCTTTCCACTGGAGGAGTAAAGAGACAGATCACACTAACACATACACTACAAGCAGTAGAAGAGCTTCAGTGTTGTAGAGAGTTGTTTTTTTTTTTAAAAGAGCAGAAAGAAGCTCAGCTGTGAGCAGAGACCACAACACGAAGCGAAACATCTTTCTTTTCATCACTTTCTCCGTCCTTCTCTCATTCAGTCACTCTCCACTTCAGCTCGACTCCTCTTCCAGCACAGCCTTCAACATAACCAGGGCTAACCGGCATTTCCATAGGAACGGGGGGGGGGGGG
>CM028859.1:4197231-4210653 GCA_016801935.1 Platichthys stellatus
GGGGGGGGGGATACGACTGCATCAATGCAAAGAGGGGATGTTATTAATTTGATGAAACGCCTGTGAGTTATGCCTTCATTAAATTGCACCGGGGCTAATTAGTGGCCTGTCCTTGAGATGTGTGACTCTGGAACGTTCTGTTCCTGCTCCTCAGCGACTGAGGCACGACAACAGAAACATGTTTGCAACACCGTCATATATGTTACGTCCCTGCATCATCGTTCTTTTTCCTTCTAGATCTTTTGTTCCGAGCACGACTTACCTCTCACCCATGTCCGTTGGCGAAAGGCTTTTTCAATTTGGTGCAGAACTTAGTCAGGTAACAATGGATTTGGGACTGTCTCACACAATCTGCTGCAGATTCCTGTCAAAGAGATAGAGAAGGTCCAGATCTCTCTACCAGATCCCCCTGCTCTTCACTCTCTGCACCCAGTCTCTGCACCCATGACCCCTATACAGGGACAAGGTCCAGAGGTCCTAAACACCTCCAAGACCAAAGAGCTCCTCACAGACTTCAGGAGGAAGAAGTCTGACCAGCAGAATGTGGAGAGTGTGGAGAGGGTCTCGGCGAACACATGGACGAGGAACCTCTCATGGAGCACGAACATCTGAGCACTTGTGTGGAAGCACAGCAGTGTCTCCATTTCCTGAGCGTCCTCAGAAAGACGACTTGGCCGAGGAACTGCTGGAGACCTTCTGTCACTGATCCATGGAGAGTGTGCTGGGCTAATGCATCTCTGTGTGGTTTCACCAGCTGGTCCTCGGCAAAGCGCTTCGAGAGGGTCATCTCCACCGCATAGAAAATCATTGGCTGTCCCCTCTCCTCTCTAGGAGACATTTACAGCACGATCCTGCCTCTGAAGAGCAAGCAGCATTTCAGAACAAATGAAAGCACAAACACACACACACTGAAAAACTATTTTCATCGCAGTGCTATTGCTGCTATCAAAATGAACATAAGTGCGATGTGATGACAGAGAGAATGTGCAATATGGGTTTGTTTTATCCGTCTTATTTATTCTTATATATCTCTGTGTCAGGCAATTTTGTTGTACTTGATGCGATAAAGGTCCATCCATCTGTCTTCACTCGACTTTGGTGACATTAAACCTTTCGTGTTCCTTTTTAACAACGTGAACCTAGATTCAGTCTGAGTTGAGCTCAAGGTCGAGGTTTGGAAATCACAGTTTGAAAACTTCACCGCTGAATAAAATGAAGCGTGAGAGGGACAGACGGATCGGGGGGCCGTGTCCGGTGGGGTGGATGTTTGTACCAGGCTGTCAGGGTACAAGATGAGCTGAGCCTGAGGGTAAACTCCTGATGTAGAGGTTGAAAGTGCAAACTGTTGCTCAGAACTCCAGATCCAGGAACAGAATGAGAGCGTGCACAACTGCAGCAGAGATGATTTCCAGTCGCAGGGTGTCAGGACATTCTGAAGAGCTACAATCAGATGAACTTGGACGGAGAGAAGAAAATGCAGGACGAGCCTTTGACACATCTTCAAACTCATGGATCTGTGGCTCATATTTGATTTCCTGAATCATACTCCTTGTGTCATCGGTACCACAAGCAGCACCAACCCTGTGACAGAGCCTCTTGCCCATTTGAATAATGGAATGGGCTGCTCTAAGTGCCACTTAGATGAGGGAAGTCGTATCACATCAGGGCCGGGATGCCTCCAAATCTCCCAAGAGTGCGTCAGGGATGTCTTTGAGGAGAGAAACATCTGGGCTACATTGATCAACTCGTTCCACCACAACCCACATCTGGATAAGCAGAAGGAGTCGAGCTCGGAGAAGATGTTCACGAGGAGATCTAGTTTTTGCCAATTTGGAGATTTTAAATTTTGAAACTTGATCTTCACAATGAAAAGAAGAATATTTATACTTAAAAGAAACTCATGAAAATCAATAGGGCTGTTCACAATAATGTATATTCCCATATCTAACCTGTACAGCATCCGGTCAACACACACACACACACACACACACACGTGTCTGTACAAAACACATGCTTGTTCCTCTCAGTCCCTCATCAACTCCTTTCTCAGGTCCCTGTGCTGCCATGAAACTTTATCTGGGGGGAAACATAAGCAGCAAACACACACATTGCTCGCTCATACCCACAAAGAACACACTGACAAAACAGCCACATCTGCACTACACATTTCCACATGATTCCCAAAGCGTAATTAGATCAGAGGTTCACAAGGAAGGCTTCATAGACACAGCTGGCCTCTTTGCCTTTTCTCCTATTCTCCTGAAATCCACACACACACTTCTCCAGGACAACTGTGCTTTCTCTAGTAAATGATAATGATTAAGTTAATGTTCAAACTAAGTCTGGATGCCACGAACTACACTGCTACGATTCTGCTGAAAAGATGTTGTGTGTTTGTGAGTGTGTGAGCTTTCATTGTGACTCTACGTTCACACACGTCTGCCGTTCCTGCTGAATTGTAAAACGAGCTCTTCACCGCCGCTGATTCAATTCTGCTCCGCTTTTAGAAATCTTCACCAAAAACCATAAAAGTTCACTACGTGGTTTTTTATGATGCAGCTCGGTTAAATTCAATCAACGTAATAGAAGCCTGGTCACGTGGGTCCCGATGCTGCTCGGTGAAACAAATGCCTCTGACTGCGAGATTAGATTAAAGGGCCTCCAGCCAACAAACACGCACACACAGACACACACAGTGTTATTTAATTTAAAAAAGCAAACACACATGATGCCAGCGCAGCTCTTCACCCGAGGAAATTGATTATTCAGTTAAACAGAAACTAACAAAGTTGTGCGACAAACTCAAAAATCAAAAGAACCAACAACAGCAGTTTATTCGAGTAAAATAAGAATAATAGCAAATAGTTGAAATGAGGGAGGACAGGGCATTAAAGGTCTAGGAATATATTGTGTTATATATTGTATTATTTAATGACATCACAGCAACATGAAGCTCTGTGATTGACGGGAGTGAGTCCAACAGGACGATCGATCAGACAGTACTAATGGATTAGGAAGGTACAGCTAGATGCTCTGATATCTGTCAGCTGCCTTCATGTGTCGCTTTAAAAAAAAAAAAAAAAAAAGAGAAAGTGACGTCCCCGCAGATCGATGCGCGGCGATCAGACCCGCTGAACATTCAACTGGCCGCAGATCAATAACACTTAGCGTCCCCTCTGCCGACCTCTAACTAGCTCAATGTGACACAGGAAGAGTGATGGAGGAGGAACATCAACACACACACAAACAGACACAAACACACACACACACACACACAGACACACACGTCTCAAAGGGGCCAAGCAAGTGTAAAATCCAAAGGGCGTTCCATCTGCTCCTGTGCTCCTCGAGCCAGGCAGAGTAAAAAAGAAAAGTGAAGACTCTCACACTGACATTTCACATCCACAGAGGAGTGTAAAAGAGGAGCTCTGAGGATCTCCTCCCCTTTGACAAACTGACATGCTCTGCAGGAGAAACACTCCTGTGTGGCTCCGCTGCCGAGACTTCCCCTCCGGCCAAACGCCGGCTGGTGCCAGAAGTCACTCAAGCATTTAGTTTTTTTTTCCCGCACGGGGCAAACACCACGCAGAGTGCCTCGCTCCGCTTCTGATGCAGAAACACAACCCCGCCTGGACCAGTGACCCATTCCCTGTTTCCACTGGGCGATGACGGGATCCATATGGGCCCAATTATATCTCTCTTCTTACTATTCTGGACTATTTATGAAGGAAAAACTCCGCCTGAGCAGCAACTCCAAAAGTCAGGAGTCACGCGGTTTGACGCAAAAATTTGCACCGGAGAGCTGCCGAGTACAAACAACGTCTTTGTTGAGTGGTGCCTTGCTCAAGGGGACAACTGCTGATTTACTGCCACATCACAATGAACTGGTAGAGCCAACATCTTCCAGTTTAAGTTTTGAATTAACACAAAATGTGTAAAGAACTAATAACATTTACTTTTGTGAAGGTTAAAAGGTTTGGAATTCTACCTTGGTAACATTTTTGTACTGAAATTAAATGTCAGGTCAGATTGTAAATAACTTTTGTTTATTTTTTCAATATAAGTCATTCAATATTTGAGATGTTTATATTCCTCACAGCAAAGACAGTTACCATAACTTTGAAGGATCAAATGTGTGGTCATTTAACAAACTGGGAGAAAATGCTTTGTCTTATACTCCTTCAGAAATGCAGAAGTCTCTCTCCGGAGAAAGAAAGAAAGAGAGAGAGAGACAGAGAGAGAGAAAGGGAGAGAGAGAGAGATGACTGAGAGAACAGAATATAAAAGAGGACTGTGGTGGACTCACTGCATCCGTCCTCGTCGCTGAGGTCCCCGCAGTCGTTGTCCCCGTCACACTGCCACTGGGCCGGGATGCAGGTGCACTCCCCGAATGCACTGACCGCACACGTGAAGTGACTCCTCCCACACGAACACTCGGCGCTGCCCTGAACACCTGCACACAAGAGAAGAGGAAAAAGAGCGTTAGAGATAAATCAGACTAGAGCAGGTTTATCAACTGGTAACTGGAATTCAAATGAGGGGCAACTCGGACCCTTAAAAAAAACTTTACATGA
This sequence comes from Platichthys stellatus, assembly GCA_016801935.1. NCBI lineage: Eukaryota > Metazoa > Chordata > Actinopteri > Pleuronectiformes > Pleuronectidae > Platichthys > Platichthys stellatus. Next base: position 4,201,806 of record CM028859.1, read on the forward strand.
CACACGAGAGGAAAGAAAACAATACACCTCATTTAAAACCATTTACCCACGTGATTCTTGCCTTGTTTTGATATAATATACTCAGCCTTGTTTAACTGCTCCCTGCTGACCCCTGTGTTTGTGTTTCCTAAAACTACAGCCAACCTGTTTAATGAACTTTGATGTGATTATGAATTTGATTTACGCCGCAGCTGTTAACTCCACCCGGCTGCGACTCTCTGAGATCACAGACAACCGGGTGAGTTCTCTGCGTCGCTGCTCACGTCTCAGATTTACTCCGGTGATTTAAATATAGGAAGTCAGGAAACTCAGTGAAATGAAATCAAACTATCATCTTAAACTTTATGTCACCATAGAACGAGTACATCAATGCCTTTTTTTTAAGATATTGAATGGAGTTTCCTTTAAACAAATAGTTACTGACAGGACTTGTGGTCTGAATTCATCCGCAACTTTTTAAAACGCTTTAATATTTTACTTTTCAAAGTTTTATTTTTATCTTTATCTTGCACTGAACTTACTGAATAGTTTGGTCATTTAAGACAATTATTTTTTTATTCTTATACGTCTGTTTTAAATTGTTTTTGTAGTGGTTGCCTTCAACTTTCATTTTTAACTTGTGGACAACTTTGTTTTAACAGGTGTTGTATGAATAAAGATTGTTATGATAATCATCATGTTATTATTAATGATAAATCAGGTGATGGATGAGGTTGAGTCAGAAAAACAAGCCCTTTGATATGGCCTGTGTGAACATGTAGACAAATACAATATCCAAAAATACACATTAACCCACGCACACACACACACAGGATGCATATGCTTGGTCTGCACAGCAGAGAAGAGCCCGGCGTCACCGCACCTTCAAACGCATGGCGGCAAAATCACGTTCAGGAGAGGAAATAAATAAAGGTTTTCTCATTTTGCTCTCACTTTGAAGCGTATTAATGACCATCTGTGTGTGTGTGTGTCTATCTGTCTGTCTGTCAGTGTGTGTGTGTGTGTGTCTGTCTGTAAGTGTGTGTGTGTATGTCTGTCTGTCTGTAAGTGTGTGTGTGTGTGCTTGCTGAAACTGGCCTGCCGCAACAAACTTAGAGTTTCTTGGAATATGCATGTGTGTATTTGTGCATGGGTGTGATTAGGCGTGTGTGTGTGTGTGTGTGTGTGTGTGTGTGTGTGTGTGTGTGTGTGTGGTTCCTGGCTTCCTCACAAAGGCATCAGTCAACCCAGGAGGGCCTGGCAGAGAGCACTCAGTAACCTTCAGATCCCTCCCACAGCACTAAATTAATGGCCTCTTTCTTTTCATTTCCCTCTCTCCCTCTCCTCATTCTTCTCTTTCCACCATCCCCTTTTCACACTCTTCCCCCCCCCCCCCAAGCTTCTCTGCTTCTCTTCCCCACTTCTTCCCCTCTCCCCTTGTTTCCACAAACTCTCCACTGATGGGGGGGGACGGAGGACGGTGTCATCCAAGTCTTCCCGTCTTTAAAGATGTCTTTCTAATTTCCTTGCTCAGTGTGTAGTTCCCGAGGTCCCCGGACCCCTGGGACCCCTGGGACCCCTGGGACCCCTCGGACAGACACACGGGACAAAATCAGCCCTGAGAATCCCAAACTTAAACTTAATCATATTACAACAGATATTAAATTATAGGCCTACTGCACCAAACGGCACCTTGAGCACAACATGTGCATTTTATTCGGTCATGTATGTGGGTTTGCACAGGGCTAAATTAGAGTGTGCGAGCTGGAGCAGAAGTCATGTCAACACAAGGCCACATCACAAGCCGTGCATTTGTCGAACACACTGGAACCATTTGCTCCAACCAGAGCCGAAAAAACTTTACAGAGTTTAGTGGGAAACCATCGTGCACACATGCACCCGGACTAGGAATATGTTCAGCTCATGTGACATTTTATGTCTGCTAATGATTTGTCAACAGGCAGATATTTTTGGTGTAATGGTTTTTCTTGGTTTGTAAAAAGAAAACAATTCTTAATTCAAGTTCTATGTATTTGTTAGTAATTATTCATGACAAAGTATTTTGGAATTTGGTAAATATGAAGCCTCAATGAGATCCTAATTTCATTTTGGCAACTGGCTGGGTTCTACTCTGATGGATCCACAGGTAGGATATTAATTATATTTTATTAATATATGGATTTTAAATATTACATCTTGTTTCCTTGTAAAACTGTTTGTTTGTTTGTTTTAGCTTTTTATGATGTTTCTTCTTTCTCACCATCATTTTCCTTAATTTCCTTCCTCTCCTCTTACTGGTCTTTATTGTACTGGTCCTGGACTTTTAGTGTTTCTTGAAGCTTTGTGTGTGACGTGTGTAAAAGCCTATTTAAATGATGAATTTAAACAAGGTGCATAATGTGAACTGGTGTGAATACTTCCCCACATGGGCAGGCACAGACACAGTCTCTCCGTCTGATCTGGAAGATAAAATGCTGCTTTTTGTTTTTACGAGCCAACGCTAAGTGCCAAGAAAACAATGCAAACATCAGTTCACGGTCTCGTAACCTTTTTACAACAATAATCACTTCTTCACGACTCAGATCAAAGAAGCAAAGGGAACCTGACGTCAACTGATGAAACCGATAAAGTCCAGAGAAAGATCAAGATACAGATAAATGCTTTATGAATGTGAGACAGAACCGGCAGAATAACACCTCCTTAATACTGAGATCATAAACTGAATAAGTAAACAGATTACTACTGCAGGTCAGCAGATTGTTATGCAAGGCAGGAGGCAACCACACATGTAAACCATGCAGCAGCATGACCAGCCTCTGATGCATCACACAGATAACAGACCACATGCTGGTCCGGTGCTGCAGAGAAGATGGATCTGTGAGGTGCAGGTTCAGCAGCTTGGTTAAGTGGAGCAGGTTCAGAAGAATCACGTCGGCTGAACCTGCTCAAGATCATTTAAGTTCTAGAAAAGTAAGATTAGTGAAAAGCAGGACACACAAGCATCAGAGGGACATATGGTTTAAATGTGTCCCGTGTTATGAGGCTTCTTCTTGAAAGACTTTCACAATAAAAGGCATTCCAGAAAGAAAGCTGAAATGTTTGAGTGGTTGTGTTGCGACAGTTGTTGGATACTAACTGCAAGTAAGGCCGACATAGAATGTTTAGTTCAACATAATAAAGGTAAACATTTGCAACAAGTTATTACATAATACTTTGATGCGTCTCCCTTTGGTTGTTGGTTGTGTTGTTTGTTTGTTTGTCAGCAGGATTGAGCAAAAGCTCCTCAACAGATTTCCATGAAACTTTGTCATTGAGACAGAACCCGATGAATTGAGGCATGGAACTGGACATCCAGGATTTTGTAGGATTTTCACCTGTTTCCCAGGGAATAATTCATATGTCTTGATAAAAGTTTGGTGCAGCTTGATTAAAATCCTTAACAGATGTAAGTTGGCTTGTTTTTCAGCAGAATTACGCAAAAACTACTGAATAGATTTCCACAAAACGTAATGAAACCTATTATATTTAATGCAGATCCAGACAAAGAACTGTCCATTCAGGAGTTATTCATTACTTTCTTTAAAATGGTGACATAGGGCAATGTCCTTCTTGGAGCTACGCGTTCTCTCCGACAACCATCCTGGTTTGTCTGTTAAAAAGCATCAAACCCCACAAATATGCTGATTGATCAACTGGGAAAGGAAGGAAGTTGCTCGGACGATCCAACAACAGGCAGTGCAGGCTGACATGTCGAACCTGCACACGCACAACAAAGCTCTGCCTTCACCTGCCGCTGCCAGAGGCCGACGAGCTGCGAGTCAGACAGGAGCCTCCAGCAGAGGAAAAGAAAACACAGACCACCAAAGTTCTGTCACTACTGGTTACTACAGACTGACACTGTCCAAATAGAACTGGTGTGGATCAAGACAGGTGGTCCCCCCCCCGAAGGTAAACACAGATGATCCCACAGACCCACCACCACCACCACCACACCACACCCTGCAGACCTGACCCATCTACAACCAGCCGACCAAACCGAGCCGGAAGTGACCACAACATCTCAGATCTGACCCGGTGGCATTCAAAACCTAATTTAACACCAGTTGACAATGTGCTGCTGTGAAATGGTGAAATGACGAGTGTGAAGAAGTGGTTGAGGGAGAGCAGTGGGGCCAAAGCACACAATCACAACCCGGCCCCGGAGAGCGGGTGGCCACACGCTTTGAATGATGTCAAAAGGCTGCCAGCTAATTAGGCGTGGACCTCCCCGGAGACTACCTGGAGGGTCGGGCCGCATCTTTCTTCCAGTGCGCGAGTTTTTCGTCTATAAAAAAACAGTGATAAGCGGGAAAGCGGGATGGGGGGGAAAACATTTAACCACCTGACAATGCCGTGAGAAAGACAGGGGGCGCGGAGGGAATGAGTCAAACCTTTTGTCCCCCCCCCCCCGTCTTCCTGCCGTCCTTTCGCTGCTGGCGTGGGGCTGTTAAAGTGTCACTTCAGAGAGACAGCTGCGTCTTCTCAGCGTGTCGGGAGCTGCTCAGCCCGAACAGTCACAAAACCAGCCGCACAGCAAGACAGCGGCACAGCGCTGCACAACAACAATGGACACAACTGGTTTCCCCACCTCGCTGTCACACAACTGCGTTCACCCTCCGTCGCCCTCGCGCTGCGTGAGACAGCTGACGAGACGCCTGACTGACCTCGCACACAGGAAAGCTGTTCACCTGAACTGACTGTCACTCGCCATTCACACCGGGAAGAGGGAAATGCAACGGTGATTTGACGTTTCTTGACGATGCTGTAACACTGAGGTGGGAAGATACTACCCCCCAAAACAATGTAAGACTAACAAGATCGTTAGAGGACAAGGGGCGTGGCAGAATCTCGATATATTTTAGATTTTTGTAGTATTTCTAATACACGTAATATGTTCTGTTTCAATTTCAAGTTAAAACAAAGTTGTAATATCAACAGAGCCTTTTCTGTCCAGCCTGAAACATTCAACTTGTGTCAGCACTGCAAGGTGAGACGCTTATCAGAGAGTTAATATCAGAAAACATAACTGCAAACAACTCTCTAAAACCTGTGCTCTTTACTGGGGCTGATTATTCAAGCTACTCACTGGTATCACCCGAATAAAAAACTATTTAAAAAGTTAAAGCTGCTGCTGTTGCTTCTCTTTTTTCCGTCCATTAAACTCTTGTACGAAAGTTTTGAAAAGTTTGTGCATTATGAGGTGTGGAAATCTGCCATAAAGCGAAAACTGATGTGCGTTTCTTCCCCGCTTCGAAGCAGCTGCAGCCGGTTACAATGTGAAAGCACCTTCACACATTTACTCTTTACACATCAGGCAGACACATCGTGTTCCTGCTCACGTCATGTGCAACCAATTTTCACTCTGCTTTTAGCTCAGGCACTTTATCTGCTAAATGCTCAAGATGTGTTTTTCCCCCCAAACGAGTCGCTCCAGTCTCAGGCTGTGTGACGTTCGGTGAAGCCAGTGTAAAGTGAAGCGGCACAGCTGCTGCTCCTGCTGCTGGAAATTAGCTTGATGATGAGCGGTGAGACCGAACCACACAGTAAATGTTCCGTAAAAACCAAAACAATGATCTTAAAGAGGCTGGAACTCTCCACAAAGAGGCAGAGACAGTTCTAAACAGGTTCCTCGTCTTTAACCCTTTGCATCCTCATAGTTTTTGCATTGAGATATCGCTCGGTGGAGGTTGAAGGACCGTTTCCCGGAGGCTCCTGCTCCTTCTTCTTCTACCCACATTTTCCTCATCATAAGAAATGGAAGCTCTAAAAAGCTGCTGCAACACTCTAAGAACACACTGACTGAATTCCCTGTGGTTGTGTCGGCTCTGGGTTAAGCTGACTTGGCTTCGAGATGCCAAACAGCTCATCCTCCCTGCCAATCCCAACCCCCCCGCTCCTCCCCTCCCTCCGTCGGCTCATCTCCACCTACTAATTTGCCCACCATAGGTCAGGCAGCTCTGATGCGGCGAGCTGGTAACCACAGCAGCACATGTTGAGCCCTGCTGGGAAAAAAGAAAACGCGCATGACGCACACATGCGCCACCTCTCAATCAGAGGGGAATTCTCAAAACGCTTAAAATATCTGTTTTGTGCGACCAAGAATGTAAACAACGTGCCAGGCGAGTTCAGAGTTGGTGCCAAATCTTCAGAGGACTGCGAAAGAAAATCTTCCCAGACAGGCCCGTCAACACAAGCTCATCCTCCACGTTTGCCAAGTCACACACAATACACAATACTCACACACACACACAGGACAGTCTGAAATGTGCAGCAGTTGGTCAGCAGCAGGGTTCTTTTCACGCCTGCTCATCTCAGACTTTCATTAAAAATCCTCTCTTATCACAGTGTAGCCCTCAATCACCTTCTTATAACATTACCCAGCAGGAACATGTGTGTGTGTGTGTGTGTGTGTTTGAACATGTGTTTATGCCAGTGTGTGTTGTTGACCTGCCTGTAATACTTGACCGTGTTGACGATCCTCTAACATGACCAGGGGCGTCTTTACAGCTCTGCATGTTCCTCACGCTCCATATTTCATGCAACACACACAGAGACACACACACACACACACACACACTCAGCCAAGTCCTTGCCTATTAACTAAGTGCGACTCAGTAGCATGTGGGAGGATACTGTCCTTTATTCACTTGAAATAAGCGAAAACATCATAATTACACACTCAGTGATATATCGTGCTGCTGAGGCTACAAAATAAAGGCCTGTGAGATCAAACGAGGGCGGGAAATGACAGGATAGTGCTGCTATGGAGCTGTATACAGTACACACACACACACACACACACACACACATATATACAGTGTCATCATCCATGGCAGGCCAGCAGTCTCTCTGAAGTCAGTTCAAAGATAACACTGCCTTGGCCAGGGATGAGTGGACGGCTGCTGGACAGGCATGTGGGCTGGCATCGGGCGGGGGTGCATGGGTGAGCGGGTGTGTTGTGGTTCGAGAGTACAAAAAAAAAAAAAGAGGCATATCTGCTCTGTGAAAAATTTCAGTCAAAAAAATCAGTGTGAACAAATCTGCCATCGTATTAAAATGATCCGACATAATCCTCGTTAATCTCGTTGAATCAGGACAAAGTGTCAACATCTCAAGATGAAATACATTTATGATGCAGCCAGTGAACCTCCATCAACACTTAATAATCCCCCACAATGCAAAGCCTCTGCCAGAATAAAATCTGTTCACCTGTTTAAATATATTTCCTTGTAACATCTTGCAGTGAAAGCAATAATATCAGTTAAGGAGGTGGCCTCATCATAATCTTTCTATTGGTTGTGTTACTGTTTGATTGTCTATTGCTTTATACAAAGTGATATATGATGAGATTGAAGCTGATTTCTGGAATATATTGATATTTGTATTCTTCCCACCGATTCCTACTGCAGCTTTGTTAGTTTTAAATTCACAATAAAGCTAAAAAGCCGTAATTATTCTCACAACTCACCAAAGTGTAAATCACTTGATCCAGCAGAATTAAATCCAACCTGATGGAGGCTTAGTGGAACAACTTGTGGAATTATTAACTGGATTAGGAGAAGTAACATTTTCTTTCTTTTTGGTATAATTTGTTTTAGTGTTTTCAAACCCTCTAAAGCAGATGAAGTCAGGGCTCGTGTGTGTTGTCTGGTCTCAGGGCCACGAAGGGGTTAAGGAGGGAGAGGGGCGAGTGCGTCCTACTAGGTTTCATTTTTCCACCGCTGTCAGCCTTTTGTGATGACTCCGGTCTCCACACACTGTACTTATGTGGCTTTGGGACTCGATGTGTGTGTCAGTGTACAGTATGTGAACGAGTGAAGGGCTCTGCACTCCGATCAAAGAGAATCCATCCCCAACCACTTCCATTTGCTCTGTTCCGCGAATTGGACGCAAGTTTTTGTAGGATTCAATGAGCTAATGGGGGAAAACTGGATGACTGTTTTTTCCAGGAAAAGGACACGCGTGTTGAACGGGACTCAGACACAGAAGATGTGGAACGCTGTTTGAAGCTGCTGTAATGGATGGACACCGTGTAAGCGCGGGGTGGGGGTAGATTGGTAGAGTTGGTAGAGTGAGAGCGAGGCAGATGAAGGGACGGTGTGTGGGAGGACTCCTGGGCTGTTTTTATGAAGTGGGGGTGAGAAAGTAAAGTGTTGTGCATGGAGTCAGAAAGGCTCTTTTTTTTTTTTACACGAAAAACTTCACACGTACATGTTTACAGACGCAGGTTAAAACCAATGAAAACGCTGACTCACTCCTTTCACATGTCCCTGATGAAACTGATCTGCTTCAACTTGTCAGTGGTTAAAGTTCTAAACTTCAGCTTGTTAAAGTTAGTAGAAATTAAAGAAATCGTTTGGTTATTATGCAAACGTTGGTTCAAAATCCTTTTATTTTGGCCTTATTCTTGTACATTTGAAGGACATCATTATATACAGTCATTGCAGGAAAAGCACGAAAGAAGGTTGTGCACTTTCACACAGCAGACAAGAAGCCAGATGTGAGTGGGGTTTTCTGGAGTGTGAACAAGGCGAGAGGGGTGAGGAGGGCAAATAGAGCGAGCGAGTGAAAGTTGGGTTCTGACTTGAGTAGGGAATCGAACCTCAAATATATCCTCAGACTAAACAAAAACGTGTCCATGGCAGATTATTAGAATCTATCAATATGTCAGTCCAAGTTTTAAACATAATACACTCTTAGTAGTTTATTCAGGCGAGACTCCTGTTCGGCTGTAAAAACCTCAACATGGACTCTTTTACATCTGCAGTCCAAAGATCGCCACTGCAGATTTACTGAGACTTTCAGGGCATTGGCTTTATTATGAAAAAGA
>CM028859.1:4223064-4242264 GCA_016801935.1 Platichthys stellatus
ATGCCGCCCCCCCACCACCACCACCCGTCAGGGCATTCCAACCATACAGGAAGCCGACATGGAGCAGTGAAGTGGAACCAAACCAACAACATCCCATTCTCATCCCACCAGCATCACCACAACACCTGCATATACACCTGAACTTAGGGTGTATCCTCACTACTACGTTTTAGTTTTCAAAACACATCACTTCTTCCTAACCTACGCTGGCCGTCCACAATTTTCGTGAATCTAAATTTCGAGGACTGGACGAACAGGAACACAGTCACCCACTTGTTTCCAACTTGGGTAACTTCACATTATCAACAACAGCAGTGAATGCCAAGGGTTGTAAAGCCTAATTCTTGCTTCCATGTTGAAGCAACGCTGTAGCCTACTCGTAGACGTGTAGCCTACACAGAGCCCTACGCCGTACCCTGCCTGCACCTAGCTCTCTGAAATAAGCTGAATATTTGGCTGAACATTTTCTTGACCAATTTAAATATTCAGAATGAATGCTTTGAGTCTCGGTGCATTCATGAACAAGAACACAGCTCATAATGAATACACGGTTGGGTTTTATAATTCAGTATTTATAATTTGTACCAATGTAACACGCAGTGGGACAAGCACAACCTCTACCAAGCACTTAACATGTCGACTATCACCTGTTAATGTGGTGACAGTGAATAAGCTCCAACATTTGGTCGCAAGTCAAAGAAAACACGGAATAATAGAGTTGGATGACGATCATGAGCTCGGTTACTTATTCCATGTCATTAGACGATCCCCATAACTCGTACCAGTGATTTTCCCACAATCCCCTGGGGTTCCGAGCCGCCGTCACAGTGCCCATGGCTCCATGGTTCCGAAACAAAAGCCCCTGGGCAGCCTGGACCTCAGTTTTACACATGTTAAAGACATTGGAGGTATTCTTTCTTTCTCTTTATACGCTCCGATCTGTATTTCACCCCTTCTCCCTCTTTCTTTCTTTTTCTAACACCCCCCAACCCTCTCCCATCACACACCACCCACCTCCTCTCACTTCATAAGAGGGACGGGGGGGGGGGCTCTTATCCTGTCGCAAAGAGAGGAGGAAGAAAAACAGCCAGGGCAGAGAGGAAGAGGGGTTCAGTGATTGATTAGAGGCAGAGAGGAAAATGGTGAAGTCTCACATGAAACACAGAAGCAGCTAGAGATGACTCTATTCACACTCATTAAAGAGCACTTTCCAAAGGCTTCCTCTGCACACAGACACACACACACACACACATCCGACTCCTCTGTTCAAAAAGGAACTCTGTCAGGGGGAAAGAAGTTTTCCTCTATAAAAGACTCACAGAACCAAACATCTCTTTGAGCCCCAGCAAAGAACAGGCAGAATTCAGCTGACTCTCCACTTGCTGTCAAACTAAATATAGGTTATGACGTCGGTACCTAGTTTAGTGTCTGAAACGAATGTTTCTGCTTCTCACGTACAACTGAAAATGACACAAAATATCTCAAGATGTCCTAAAAAACTGTTTAATTCGACCCCTCAAACCTGGCCTGTGCTTTCAAGGCATAAACATACAATATACTCCAATTAAGTGCTGTCAAATGACCCACCACAGGCTAATTTCTCTTATTAAAATGATTTTAATGTAGTGGTTTGTGCATCTTCACACATCTGTTAGGGCCACGGTCACTTGGAGCAACTGGTTACACTCTGCTTGTACCATCCTCAGAGGGCTAGCAGTCGGCATAACACCAGCCCAGGTGTGTACTCATCATATGGGGTCATGTGATTAACCCCTTGTCAAACCATAACCTACTCAAGTGCTTTGGCCTTAACTCTTAACCTCTCAGAGGTCAGTCCTACCCTGACCTCACCACACTGGTTGCTAGTAAAAGTTAGAAGAGATGATAAAAGCCAAGAGGTAGTTTCTGCATCCTCAGGTCAGTTGATGAAGTTCACTCTCAAAACTAATTATTTTAAAGCCCAAGAGCTGTCTCCAGCAGGGCCAAGCAACGGCATTGTCTGTTCTTGCTTTTTTTAATCACTACTTTCCTTTTACTGACGATGGTTAGCATGCTAACTAGCAAGCCCAGGACCTCGCAGACCATGCCATTGATTTCCAATAGCAAGTCAATGAAGTGTCCAGCTTACCACAGAAGAAGTGATGCTCAGAGGGTGCATTATAACACCTTGTGTTGTAAAGGCAAAAGTAGCCCCATCTTAACATTTCTAAACTTTGGCCTCAGCCGGGACTGTTGATAAATGTACTACTGTGCGAGGTCACAAGGTCGCTTGACTGTAGAACCTCCAAACAGTGGTGACCTCTTGTCCCCGTGTACCGCACGCCAGGCTCCCTGTCAGTTTTTGATGATGACTGAATGAGAACAGATGGGCCAATGGCTCCAGACACATGGACACGCATGTAATTGTCATGACAGAGGGATTTGGACCAGGAGCAAACAATCTCTCACCCCAAGACATATGATATCTCCTGACATCATGCTGAACAATTTTGCCATATGCGCATGTACATAGATGGCTTCATTATGTGTGTGTGTGTGTGTGTGTGTGTGTGTGTGTGTGTGTGTGTGTGTGTGTGTGTGTGTGATCTCACACCGCGAACACAAACTTTCAGCAGACTTAACCTTTTTACCCCGAGCAGCAACAACCGCTTCACGGAAAAATAAAAGTGTCACTAAAGGTTCGACTCCATCAACAGAAATTCCACAGAAACAACATCACAGTTGACTTCTGGGATGTCGAGCTACAAAGGGGCTCACTTTGAAGACAAGTGAGAAATAAGTAGGACTTAAAGTTTTAAGATGGAATGGAACACTGGAAACATATCCAACCGGAATAATGATACTTGTATTTGACTTTATTATCCAACCCCAGGCAAACATTTCCAGAGAGTCATCATGTTCCTCAACCAGCTAACTATAAGCTTCTCTCCATCGAGCTGTGGGCTCAGGCATCTGTAAGCACAGTTAACTGAGCTGCTAGTGATATTGTGTAATCTGGTGTGTTGCTAAAGCTCAGCTTAATCCACTTGTAATGGCCTGCCATGATAACCTGTTTCCTTCCTCTCTTTGCAGCCCCTTGCTCCTTACACTTTATCGGTGGGCTTGTCCTGCCTTCGCCTCCCACATCCGTTAGACCTTTGACCTCGGCCTATTTATTATTCTCTTTGGTCTTCGAGTTGCTCTTTTCTGACCCACACTCACTTACTGCTTCTTCCTCAGTGTCTCCTCAAAGAGGCGAGACTTACGATTTTACAACACAAGCCATGTTTTCCCTCATCCTGCAGACATGTGGTGGCCTCCAGGTCTGGGACAGCTCATCCAGATGCCGGGATGGAGACTATCACGTTTTTATTTGCCTCTTAAGTTACAAGACAGACAATTGTTTAAGCAGAGCTCTGCTCCAGCCAAGCACTGCTATAAATCTGGGCTGATTTAGACGGCAAAGACAGCTTCCTGGACGGGGCTGAGGCTGCAGGGATACACTGAGATTTGATGTGCTTGACGTTTTTTTTTTTCCATTTTTCAGCTGAACGGGTTGTCTGATAAGAAAATATCGAAATGACTGAGTCAGAAGTACATTGCTCTTGCAGTCTATACAATCAGTTGATGCGAGGTATAGTGCTAGTGTGGGCTATGTTGTTAAAATCTGCCCTCAGGGAATATCTAATGATGAAAAACTGTTTTATAGATGTTGGAAATATCTACTCAGGTGTCTAATATAGTGAATTATACCTGCGAAAAATAAAAGCAATCAAGCCCCTGTGTGTGACTCATATTGTCCAGATCTACCTTGGTATAGGAGAAGAAACATTTCTGTTATATCATACTATATCAGACAAACTTGATGAATGCGTTTGGGTTTCCTGGTATAACTCTGTGCATATATAAAGCCTACGTAGGGAGTTGCAGAGCTGGTCAACATTGTGGGAGGAGCTTTGTGATCGATAGGCCTGCCAAGCAGCATTAGTCCTCTAGGCCCCAAGAACCCGTCTCTGGACACAAGAGCACAGGGACTTTAACTCTGATCTTATTTATGAGCACACAAAGGGCAGCACAAGGGGTCCTTTGGTAGGGCCTGTTCAAACAGAAGGCCGATGTGGATGGGTCTTTGAGGGGGCCGGGCCACATTGACTCTGGGGAAGAGAGCGCGGCTGACAGGTCAGTCTTAAAGCCTTTAAAAAAAAATGGGGCCGGGATCAGGGGGTACTTAGGGAGGGGAGAGTGAGGGAGCCTCAGCCTTCTCCCTCTGCTCCCCAGAGACGAGCAGGAGCTTAGAGACAATGAGCCTGTGCTGTGGAGCTAAGGGGAGCCAACAGTGAGCACAGGCTAGGGGGAAGTTAAGGCAGGCAGGTGGGGCAGTGGGGGCGGCTGATCCAAAGAAAGGGCCCCCACCTTGTCGCAGCTGTCACAAGCTCCACACAAGTATGCATCACACCTCTCCAGCATTCTGGCCTCCATCCCCACGGGCAGCAGAAAACAGTGCTAAATCAAGAAGCACTCCAGCCCCTTTCTCCAGGCTGGCGGGGCAGGCGCTGATTTGGGGGATGAAGGGGCAAAGGATCAAAGCCCTCAGGAGAGGAGCACAACAGTTTCCTCCAGCTGGATGCTCCCCTTCTGTCACCTCAGCAAGGGGGTGCAGACCACTGAGCTGTTTCGGGGGGGGGGGTCTCTGCCATAAACCAGAAACCATAAGGGCACTTGGTTGTCGAGCATTTGTGTGTATGTGTGTTTATGTGGGAGGGGGTTGGCTAAAGTCAGATGTGACACCGTGAGCCAGAGCGCAGATCTGTCACGGCTGTCATTGTTGCTTAGCAATGAGGCGGACAGAGGGAGAGCGAGTGAAGAAAGAAGTGAGCGGTAGGAAAGCTGTAACAGAGGGAAGAGAGGGAGGAGAGCAGAGGATAGTGGAGGAGAGGAAACATGGAAGAGATCAGCAAAGAACACGAGTGGAGAGCCCGGCTCGTACATCTCTGCATGCCAACAAGCTCATGTTAATACGTGTTGCACATCTGTGTAACTGTTTTTGTATGAACTGAAGGTGCCCAGTCATCCAGTTTGTGATTGCCTCAACCCTAACCGTGACCCTTAACCCCCACGTCCACTGACCTGGAAGTTACATCCATTTGGGGGGGGGGGAAGCCATTTCCTGACTCTATAAAAGGAGGCAGCGGAACTGAAGGAGACTGAGGCCTGAAAATGGAGGGGCAGAATCATTAACTACCAGAACAATGACCACAACTGTGTCCGAGTCCAGCCCAGCGCTTTGGGGAGGTCAGCCTCTGAAGATCTGAGAACCTCGCAGGCCAGCTTCACACAGAGCTTTCACAAGCTGAGGGGAAAAACAGGGCCTCTGACGGGACCATCAGGCAGAGGCAAGCAGTCTACAAACAGCTGGCTGTGCTCGCAAACAACAAAAGCAACAAACTGCCAGGAGCACTCTTCAGGTTTTTCGAACGAGACAAAATTCAGACAAATTGGACGGGGTGCTGCTGCGTGTACAATTATTCTGCTGTATCAGATGTTCAAATCCGAGCAAACGCGTTGGACGTATATCAAGGTTTCAATCGACAGCTATCATTAGCACAATGTTTCCTGACCCCTGCCCTCTACTCACTGCACCTCAGCTATCAGTCTTCACAACTCTGCGGCTCAGCATTCAGCCTCAGGGGCACTGAGGTGAGGCCAGACTGGAGACAGGGGCTCCTGTCTGGGCATGACAATCTGGCATGCTGGTCCTGGGCTTGGAAAAGATCTGAAACTTGGCGTCCTTCTATGAAACAATCTCCAGCACAGTCAAGGTTACGTTAAGGACCAGACGCCCAGACTCAAGTAGGGTAAGGAGCATCTGGCAGAACCTCTGGGTTTCCTCCCACCAGTAGCAACCGCTCCTAAAACCTGAGCCGCATTCAATCCAAAGACCAGCGTCATTCAAGCAACTGTATCAGTGGCGCCCTCCCAATGTCGCTGCAAGAGTTATACAGAAAGGACGGGTGTTTGGCAATGGTTCAGATAAGCCGTTGGCACAGTCAACAGTGTGATATGGAAATGGGTGTGTGATGGATAAGGCAGTAATGAAGTGGCTGGACGGGAGTGAATGTTCAGATACTTGGACGAGGCCGAATCTGAAGTGTTCAGGATTCCTCTTCCTTCATCTTTCATCCAACTCGTCCCCTTTTGGCATTTGATGTAAATCATTTCTCCGCAGCGGTACCTACTTGAGAGTTTCGGCATCACTGAAATGCCGTAACGAAAGTTGGAGATTGATGGTGTAGAAATGATACCCATGGAACTTTGAAGCACCACAGCTGCATGTCAGGCTTCATGGAAACTGCTGGCTCTGATGTTTCTAAGATTGTTGATAGCGAAAGTAACATATATAGACAGTTGAGAGAAGTCTTCTAAGTAACACTAGACATACTGTTATGGCTGGATATCATTTAAATTGATACCTTTTTCTACAAACCTTTTCATTTATTTAGGACATAGGACTCATTTTGGAAAGGATTTGGTGCTTTTGGTAAACATTTCAATTCCCTTTTTATAATTGAAGAGTGAATAAAAGAACATTCTTTCTTTCTGGTTATTATTACAACACAAAAGGGCCTGATAATTAACAACATATCCAACTTGTGTGTGGCGCAATAATCAGTTCCAAATCGCATGCTGAATTATACATCAATTCCTGAGCCAAAGGTCTCTCATAGTAGGGTCGCCTCCATGTCGAGAACCTCTCGGCAGAGTGAATCAGTTACACATTGATGGTTCGGTTTCCTCTTGTGAAGCCCACACAGTGAGATATCCGAGCACATGCAGCGCCAAAAATGGTGCGAGTATATATAGCATCTCTTGCTTTTGATGTTCTACCCCTCTCCTCCCTCAGCCTGCGTCTCTCTCTCTCTTCCACTCTCTCCGTTCTAGTGCCACGGCTTTGCAAAGATATGAAATGCTTCTCTCCCACAGGAATGGAAATATCTGCAAGGACGTGGTATACACCGTACACAGGGCACAACGCCATTAATGACTCAGCCCTGGCACAGACATCTGAGGTTGCTGCTTTTAACAGGAGCAGTGTGTGCTTCTTGTTTTTAGAGATAAAAAAAAAAAAAGGATTATGATGCATCCAGTGATGTTACAGCTTTCATGTGAAAATTAGCCCACTCAACCTTAGCTACTGTTCACAGTGTTATCACTTGTTGCTTTGGTGTTCAAGCTGGTCGACGGTGCCTTTCTACCGCCTGGTTTGATTCAGGCATAAAACACTTAAGCAATAAGATAAGTAAAGAAGTGTTGATGTGCCAAAAGGACACAAAATGGAAGCTGACTTAAAGCCTTTTCTCCATTTTCTTTCTTAAAATCGACTAGCAAAGTAAAGTACCTCTGAAACTAATTGCAGAGAGACACCAACTAAACTTGTTGCATTTTTAATTCAACGTGGAATCATGTGTTTTTCTTGACTAAGCCATCATCACACTCACTGCTAGTATTGTTCTCTCTGAGGGGACATAACAAGCACAGCCGAACGCGACGTGTTCGGGCCTTTCCCGGGGAGTTTTCGTAAGTGCTTCGGGGGAAGTGGAGAAAAACCATAAACTTAAGTAGTAGATGAGGCAGAGAGACACACAGGATGCCATAAAGTGTAACACTTCAAAGAATAGGCAGTTTGATAAGCTTAACGAGTTATGAAATCAATGAAGTGAATCAGAAGGAATTTGACTCCTCTCCAAGAACGAGTAGTTAGAAAACCAAGAAATGAAGCATTGGATTTTTCACGGTTATGAAATTTCTAGGCCACTTTCATTTCAGTTATGCAATTTCAAGTTCATGCTCAGTTATCGATTAAATTGACCTACCTTTTTGGAAAAACTAAATTCATGCCCTTTATGTCATGATGCACATTTCAAGTGGATCGAAATGAATTAGGAGGGTTCAGAAGTAAATCATGTGTTTGTCTCAGAGCTGTGTCAGCGATGGTTGTGTCTGGGAGTGACTGGGTTAGCCAGTCTGTCCCTGCTGTGAATGGTGGCTCTGTTGCAGAACGGCGAGCCCTGAGCTGTCTGACTGATCAGGAACACGAGGTCAGCACTTGACGTTCCCTGGACATTGTCTTAGTTTTATCTCAAAGCCTCGGCCTATCATGTGACTCAACACTGGCAGTGGCTCCACGTTTCTTCTAGGAGCTAAACTCTTTGAGAGGGTCAACGGCTTAGAAAGGAAATGCGTAAATGGGAAAGCTTTAGAGGGATGTTGGCCACACTCATTCCCTGACAAGGACAAACCTAAAAATTTACTACGGGCATCTTTCAATCACTGAGCATTTAAAGATTAGGGGTTTTGTATTAGTGGGAGTGTTGTGCCAAGATATTATAAAAGCCAGTCCAAAATGTTCTGCATGCATATCAAGTGAGTCTGTTCATACACCCTCCCCAATGCTAGGCTGGTGCCTTCCACCCACTACTTTACACTGTTCTAGCACAGGACTAACAGCTCTTAAGTAAACTATTGTTAAAAAATTCATTTAATTCGACACTTGACCGGAGAGAGGGCATTTTACACTCCAGCTCCTCTGCAGAGAAACCGCTCCCGAAGGTGGATGACAGGTACAACATCCACCCATTATCCTTGAATACAAAGTGAGGTCAGAGGCAGTTCAAGGGTAATGGGAGCGATCGTCTGCATTCCAGGGCTGCCTCTATGTTGCTTCAGTGGTCAGACAGCCAGTGTTTGTGAGTCCCGCAGGCACATGATCCCGGCATCCTCCTCTGAAGGGCAAAAGGTCATCTGATGCGGTGGAAGGGTCAGGGGAAGGAGTGAGGATGGGCAGAGCTGAGCAACGAGTTCCCTCTGCAAAGAATAGCTGTCACCAAAAAACCCCTGTAGCAGGAGCAGGAGGCGGGGGGGGGGGGCCGGGGGGGGGGGGGGGGGGGGGGGGGGGGGGGGGGGCTTGACACCTTAGCTGAAGAAAGACAGAGTGAAGGGGGAGTTACAGTAACTGGAGGGCAAGGGAGAACCTCTCAGGCATCCAGTCTACAGCGAGACACTGACTTTGTTTTAATGGATGGTTGCATTTTGGTTCCAAGTGGATTTTTTTTGGTCTAATAAATGTGTAATCAATTATTTTTAAGACTCACTCTTTGTTACTACACAAGACATTAAGCCAGCTATTCAGCTAAAGACAAATAAAGTAATTGAACAAACTAAATGTAAGAAATCTTAGAAAATGTTGGGGGGGGTAAAATTCAGTTCTCGAAACATGTGTCTCTTGGAAAGTTAAAACTAAAGAAATTTGATGTTGGATTCGAAATATATTTTTTGATTTGGTTAGATACTGGATACAGACTAAATCAAGTCATTATCTGCAGTGATGAAACCAACGCACAAACCACAAACTCTTCGCTGTTCTCTCACTGGTCAGACAAAACCGTGCAAGCAGTACAACTGCCTTCTACTCAGTTTATTACATAAAGGGAAGTAATAAAATGTTATCACGTACGCTAATCTCAGTTAGCATTATGTGTATTCCCTGATAATCCCAGCGCCACTTAACTCATTGACAGAGGGGAACCTAGCAGCAGGAACAAAACCTTACGGCACAATGCTTGTTGCACTCGGTCTCCCAGGCCTCCCTCATAAATCAATGCTGTCCGGCTTAGGGGGAACCAGAAGAGTGCCAAAACTAAATCCAATTATAAAACGGCTGGCACCACTCAGCCGGATGACAGTGTCTACCTGAACCCCTGGAGGTGCCAGCTGCAGAAGCGGCGTCAGAGTAGAGGAAAATCAGCAGAGGAATATCTGATTGTTTTGGAGTGTGTGTATTTGTCGCAATCGACAGGGTTAGTTGGGTGGCTCCTGGTTGGTGTGTGTGTGCTGGTGTGGCATACTGCCAGAGGCACATATCTGAGCAGAGCGCTGTGGGCGCCGGGCGCCAGCTGAACCTTTTTATTCCAACCCGCTGCTGCAACTGGCCGGCAACTTGACTGCACCCTGGCACCTGTCAAACAGACACACACCCTCTCCACATGAAAATGCACACATCAGAGGCGAATAAATGTTGCATGGTAGAGACTCGCATTTAAGCTGCGGCACCTGTCACAGACTTAACATGAATCAGGGTGTAAAAGTTCAGAAGGGAGACAGCTCCAACGTCCTGAAGCCACAAGTCAGGATCTTTCTTTCCCTACTATAATACCAAACTCTGTACTGGGACAGCAGTGGTGAGGTACAGCTTCAACTCCAACCAGTCTTTAGCAAGAAGACAAACCTCTGTGCAACCTCTGAGTCTAACCATGAACCGGAGAGACTCGCCTATACACCAACATAAAATTAATGCTTTGACACTAAAAAGGGAGGTCCCCGAGGAAGAGTTAAAAACCTTGAAATGTGCTTTTAGAGCCTCGTGCATCACTCTCTGAAGCGAGCGAGAGCCCACATATCATCCCCATTAACAGCCATTTCAGAAGCGAGTGTGTTTTATGAATGCTGCTTTAAAGTGTGTTCCTGCCTCCCTGCTTGCAGCCAAGGTTACAGGGATAATTTGAGCATCCGAAGTGGCCTGCAGGGGGACAGATAACC
Source organism: Platichthys stellatus (assembly GCA_016801935.1). Classification (NCBI taxonomy): domain Eukaryota; kingdom Metazoa; phylum Chordata; class Actinopteri; order Pleuronectiformes; family Pleuronectidae; genus Platichthys; species Platichthys stellatus. The sequence goes on from CM028859.1 coordinate 4,233,637, forward strand.
AGAAAGGACGCTGGCTGACATTGTCAGGAGGTAAGTGTGCCTTCACTGCCGCATATATACATTGTACAAACTGGCTGTGTTAACAGATTACAACGCATTTCATTAAAAACCATCCTACAACTGTCAAATTGTTTTATGTCAAATAACAATTTCTGACGCTGCCAGACTATTGCAACAGGCATTCGAATACCTTTTCGACGTGGATCATAAAAATCTGACGTTCTCTAAATCACACGCTGTCACACGCTCATCACTTCTATTACTGTTATAAACGTCCATCAATCGTTGGACAGATGCCGCGCTTGCTCTGCATCAATCATTTTTCTGGCAGCGCTAATCTGCATTTGTCAGCAGTGCAAATGTAACATGCTCGCCTCCTGTCCTATTTGCTTTTCCAGGGTGGAGTCAAGCATGAAATCATAAAACATTTAACAGAAACACAAAACAATCGTGTCTGGATCTTGAGAGTATGCTGTTTCATTTCCAAACAGTTTTGCTCGTATGAACTGCATATGAATGAAACTACCAGGACGGTTAAAGAGTGGCGGTGACCAAGCCAGTCTGGATCGCTGACCCAGTGTTCCAGCCCAGTCCAGCCCAGTCCAACCCCAGCATGTTGCTCAAGCCCACGGAGCTGTGTCCAGGCCTGGCTCTCATTTAACTGTGCCCTAGATTTCCTCTCCCTCCCAGGCTAACACCTGGACAGGATCTGGAAGCAGCACTCGTCTCCCAGATCTGGACAGAAAGAGCCCAAAAAAAACATCCCTACCTTCTCTAATCCCGGTCACCTCATAACTTTTTAGGAGCAATGAGCCCAGTCAGCATCTGCCACCAATGCAAAGTTATGAGAGAGAATTGTCGCGGTCTTTGTCTAATCAGGGAAAGGGGGAACAAGAACATGGACCCAAACTCAAGTTGATGCTAAATGTAGGTGTTTGACATGTCTTATATGAATTCTAGGAAAACTCAGGTCAAACCTTTACATCTAACTTACGTCTTCTCATCTTTAATCACAGGCAAACACAGTATGAGTTAGCTTTAGGGAAACCCCAGAGCATCCTGCCTGCTATAGGCTATCCCACAATCCATAGTATGTATGTATCCATATATGGCCACATTGCATTCCTTCAATCTATGACAGTTATATAAAGTGGACACTTATGGCCTAAGCCTCTGTAAAATGCCATTTCAACACAAACAAAAAATTGAATAACCCTTTTTTGAGAGCCCATTTTGGGACCCACGTGTGATTTAGAGCAAGCTTTCTAAAATAAACGTGGGCTAAATGAAAATGAGGGCGATGTTCTTTCAACGGACTTGCCCAGTGTAGTCGGATTTGTCTCTTGATGGCCGATACAATAACTTAAGTAGGCGCTTCTCAGAATAGAAGCCCCATAGATCAACCACCTCGCAACAAAAGTGGAAAATCATGCTGACCCAATTAGTACCGACTCTCAGCAGATTATTGTTGCAGCCCACTTCAGTCGAGGCAAATTGCTCCCCTGATTCTGATGGAGAGAGTCTTGTTGTTGTTATTATCTTTCCGAGTTTAGCCTCGAGGTATGAAGACTAACTGTGGCCCCTGGGATTGGTTACCATCCTCCGGCAAAGTCACTGTAACACTGAATCACTCTTTATTCATCCTGCTTTCCTTTACCTCCTTTTCATTTTTCTTCCTTCCAGCAAATCCCTCGCTTCTTTCCACATTCTTAAAGCCTTAGACAAATGCCCTTACTTACCTCATTCACACATTCAACAATCAGGCCTTTCCAAATGCATTTAAAAGTTGAAAATAAACAAAAATATGTGCAGTTCTTTGTTTTGCAAAAAGAGCCTTTTATTCAGTTAGGATATTATTTTTTTCTTCTGGGTTTTATACCATTATCATCTGATCTGAAAATTACAGCCCCAGATTCTGATCTTCACTAAATCGAATCAATCAATTGTGCGACCGAGGGTTACAGTAATTACAGCGTACCTTTTGAAGACCAATCAAAAAGTTCAAAAGAGTCTCCATCTGGTAAACATTCCTTAAGTTCACATCGTAATCACAGTGCTGCATTTAGGTCAATTTGTGCATGTAATGATGACAGGGGAGTCTGAGATAAATCAGACATGAGTGCAGCCTAGCAGATAAACAGCACCGGAAAAATAAATAAAGCTTGTTTGTAACACAGCTTCAATACATGTGGTTGTTTGGCAAGAGAAGACAGCCATCAAGCCTCTTTTCAAACAGAACGATATTGCCTTAAATTATGCTGCCTTTGCCCCAGTGTGGGATTTTAGATCGTGCTAGTGTCCTGGGATCGGTGGTATGACGTGTAACTTGACAGCATTTATCCCGTTCCACCATTTCCTCTGCTCTGGGACTTCCTTTACAAAAGTCCACAGGCCAACGAGGTGGGTTAAAGATGCAACGTTCCCACCTTGACGAGGTTGTGTCAGACGGCTTTATATTTCCCACTAGGTGCGGTAAACAATCATGAGGACATTTCATCCTTGCAGTGTTTTAAAAATGCAAACTTTGGCAATCGAAAAATCATGCAATTTCCAATGTTAGGAGAAAAGAGAAGTGATCAAATGATTGCTAGAGCACTAGATCCTTGACCCTTTGCAATATATAGTTCTCTGTTTTTCTTTGTCAATCGAAAGCACAGAAATACAAAACACTGTCCACTCTGCCTATTATAAACTATAAACTCTGAGCCATAAAACAATCATGACCTGTTTTACGGCACCAGCTCTCAATCCCCGCACCGTGGACTCAGCCAGCCACGGCCCTTATCAGGCACTGCTGAGCTCAGTTCTATTCTGAAGGTTGTGTTATGAAACACTGGGTGGGAGTTGTAGTATTATACATAGCTGCCTGCGTAGGCCAACTCTTTAATCAGTCACTATAATTGCTGGGATGGACTTTGAACCACAGACATATTTGTCTCAGCTTTTCATCCATAGCTAAACAACTTAGGGAGAGGAAGGCGGCAAGCGCTCGGGCCCCTGCATCTCACGGCTCCTGCCTCGGCCCCCGCGAGCAGCCAAGCATGGAGGAGCAAAGGAAAGGGGTCACAAACAGAAGAAAGTGTTTTGGCTGAGGGTGGGACAGAGACGCGAAACGGAGGGGGTGGAGTGCCTCAGAGAGAGGGAAGAAGGGAGAGCAGCGCCGGGGAACAGAGGACATGATGGTACACAAGTCCCCAGTGGCGGATTGAGTGCTTTGTGGAGCCCAAACAGGGCTCTCCTCTGAATACTAAGACCTTTCACAGAGGCAACTGTGCTACAGAGACGCAACTCCAAAGCCTCTCCTTTGAGGCCCCGGCAATATATGGGTCTTTCAACTGCTTGTGCAAGAGGAGGTCTAATTAGAAGTCGAGGAGATTTGGGGGGGGTGGTGGAGAAGTGGTAAGGAGACGAAGAGAGGCAAGGAGGGGTGCTTGATTTAAGAGGCCATTGTTTTAACAAGTACATTCTGCCTCCCCCTGCTTGCTCCTCATGGCCTCCCCTTCATATGCCCACACTCCACAGAGTCAAAAGGCGGCGTTTAGCCCCTGTGAACGAAGAGGGGCTGGGCTTGTTTTGACACTTTGTCCTCCTTGGCTTCTGTGAAAAGGCCTCGCTTCTATGGGCCACTCGAGTTCATTAGGGAGTGCAGCGCTTTCAGTGGCGTCCCCATTCCTGCTCCAGGCCTCAATGGGGCCTCCAAAGCCCTCCACTGTTTGTTTAATAAAGACCCTCACCACCTCCACAGCTACCACCTCCATTCCCCTCATCACAGGCCTGGGCTGAGTTTGTGCCAGCGGGGTAAGGGTCCATTCAAGGAAAATGGTGAAGAAGAAAGAGAAGGAGGAACGGATGAAAGGGAGAAACATAAGCATGAAGACACACAGCGGAGAAGAAAGACAGGGGAGCAAATATTTGTTTTCCACAGGTACAGTGCTTCAACCTACATCGACTCACTGTGAGGAAAGAGACTTTCTCAGGTCAAGCATTGTGTGTGTGTGTGTGTGTTCAGGGTCGGGTTTCAGCTCTCACACTTTCAGGTGACATCACCGTGCGTCAGTATCGAGGGGACAACGTTGAGCCATGTCACTCTAGAAGGGCACAGGAACACTGAGATCACACAAGCCCCGAGCGAATCTCAGCTGCAACTGTGTGAAAGTACACCAGCTACACTCGAGATGATTGCTAAATGCGAAAAACAGGGCGAGGGTCCAACTGGTAGCGAGCTGTTGGTTAGCTATGGGATCGAATGTCCCAGTTTACATTTAACCAGAGGCACAGCGGTACCTCTGTTGTTATCATAAACTCTGGACAAAGGTTATGTTTTACATTTGTATGCATAGGATCTTGGTTGTGTTATGAAACGTCTTAGTGGGACTCAAACAGCAGTGACACAAAGACAGAGCAGAGTGGCATCTGGGATTCAGGCAAAAATGATAGTGGGTTGCAAAAGCAGAACAATTTAGGGATGTTTTGCAAGTTGTAAATACTTTGAACCCAACTGTTGAGTAAAAATATGATCGCTTCATAATCAGAAAGGGCATGACACAGTCTGGAATCATCTGTCCATGTGATCATCAATCAGTTTATTAGGGCTTATTAAATCCCTGGTGTTTGGATGTTCTGAATTTGTTTGTGTAGCTAAATACATTTTTCATATAATTTAATTATTGAAGCCATTTATTAAAAATCAGAAATGCCAAAATATTATCTGGTTGCAGCTTTCCAAATGTGAGGATTTATTTTTTCTATCGTATTTTTATGTTTGGACTGTTGATCAGACTTAGCTAAATGATTGAAGGTGTTCCCTTGGGCCACAGTCACCATGAATAAACAGAATCAGTCGATAAAACAAACAATATTGTTTATCTTATATGTATATTGCTTGATGAAAGATTAAAACCACACCAAATGCTAGGAGCCATCTTCTCTGACATGATATCTTCAATACCAGACACATGACGGACACCAGCCTTTGGATGTTGGTGTCACATTAAAGCCGGTTTTAATTCCATCTGTGCCTCCTACTGGTTTCGACAACTTGAAAGACATCAGATCTGCAGCAGGTGCTTCCCTGCAGTCGTATAGGACTCCGGGAAGTGTGGGAGGGGGGAAAGGAAACACCGATGCACCATTTGCTCATATTGTACGTGTGATCAAAAAGTCACCCGAGTCCGTGCAGCTGTTTTCCTTCAGGGCCGAGCAACGAGCCAACGTCAGCTGGTATGTAGACAGCAGCTAAGAATGAGATTAGGATGAGAACCCTGGACCCCCTGGCCGACGTCAGCCACTAACAACTGATCGGATTTCTTTAGCTCCTGTTGTAGAAAACCTATGTAAGGACACAACTGTACAAAATAAGAACAGGTGATTAATGAATGTGTTCTTAAGAGTTGTTTAAATTGAAAAGTATTATTATCCTTGGAGATCTTACAGGAAATCTATTTGCTGATGTGTTGCAGGGTTTAATGCTCACCTGTGTTCAATGGGGAGAAAGTGTGGGGGGTCTCAGTCAAATCATATCACACTCTAATCTTACCTGAAGCTTGAGAGAGAAGCTGTGTGTGTGTGTGTTATGAAACAGGCTATTTGTGTATGCCGGCATGATGAGGGAGGTGAGGAGCCATCACTCAGGCACCTTTTGGAGGTTATCTACGAGACAGCTGCAGGCCCCCATCTGCAGGACCCCCACTGGAGAACAGAGAGGGTGGGCAGGACAGTTTGGAAAGATGGTGACCATATGCAGCACGGAAGAGTTACTGAGCAGAGGTGTAGCGATAGGATCAGGACAAAGGGACGAAAATAAAAAATAGTCCCACATGAGGATTAAAGGCAGCTGGGTGGCGAAAAAAAAAAAAAAAAAACTAAAGCACACCTGAGAAATGTGTTGCTAATCGTGAAAGGTGCCTCTGAGAAGTTTGCAGCGCACTCTGGCCCTTGAGCTCGAATCGGATTTACAGCAGTTGCAATGGATTCCAACAACTGTCGCTTAATAAGCTACTCGGCCGCCACGCTGCTCCCACAGACAGAACCTCAGACAACAGAGGTTAATATTCTGGTGAAGCAACAACTGTTTGGAACTCATGATTCAAGAGGGGGGGATAAATTGTACAGCAGCAGTTGTCTAACAAATTTCCACGTGTGTTTTGATGTCTTTTTGGGCCACGACAACAAATGTGATTCGAAGCTGAAGGAGAGAAAAAAAAGACGATGCAAACTTTATAGGAAGTGATAATGTGTTTGTGTGTGTGTGTGTGTGCACGCACTTGGGGCTGAAGACGAATCTCGTGTACAAGAGAAATCAGGTAAAATCAATTAGCAGACAATATCTCACTGTCTCCTTCCATGATGCGACATGGAGGGCAGAAAGCATGTATACACACAAACAAACACACAAACACACAGACACACACACACTGTCTGTGAGCTCAGCATATTGAATGAGGCCATGTCCAGTTGGGAAAGAAGCCTGTCTGTCTCCGTCTCTGTCTCTGTCGTTATTTATATCCTGAACTCTCACCCAATCTGTTTTCTGTCCATGACAAGAGAAGGACAAAGATTTGAACAGTTGACCCTGCTTGCAGATCTCACAGATCTGTTGGTGTATTTAGGTTTTTGCATCATTAAATGGTTACGTCTGGAGAATTTTCTATATTTCAAACAATAAATCCCATGAAGAGACCGAGAGATACTATTTCCACCTTCTCTTAAAACTTTCCTTTGTGTGTTTACGCAACAATATTGACATATTTTTTTGCCAGTTAAATTTACGATGCAACTGCTGCCATCCAAAAAGAAACTTCTACAGAAGTGTATGTTTTCGTTGAGCACCGATCTTTCAAAAGACGGATGAATTACAGCCTATTTGAGCATAAAACTTTCAACTGGCCATTCATTACCAAGATGGATCGGTCACGCCCTCCCCCCCCCAAAAAAAGATGACAAGGGGACGACTGTCCTGCACTGTAAAATTGTTCAGATGTTTCTGTTGCCCAATGACAAAAAGTCATTTCCAAACCATATGTTTATGTGTGTGGCCCATTGTGCAGTTTAACCCATTGGACATGCTGGAAATATGGCTGCCCCCCCCCAGCCATACACTGAACCATGACATCAGACAAATGTCCTCTTTTTTGTCGGGCAAAGAAGCAGAGACAATAAATGTGTCTTATATTTAATGCATGGCTGAGGACACATTCGGGGACGGATAGAGATGTTTCATCACAACAATCTACCGAAGCCTCAATCATTCGACAGAATTGTCTTCTTCCAAATTCACGAAAGATTCATCAACATCCTGACAAACTGTCGCAGTGAGAGAGGAGTGGAGCCACTGAAGAATTAAGTTACTAAGAGTGTGTCTGTGTGTGTGTGTGTGTGTGCGTGTGTGTGTGTGTCTCTATGTGTGTGTGTGTGTGTGTCCTTCAAACAGTCTTTGTGTCCCTGCCCCCACCCTGTGCTCAGACAGCAAGTCTCCAGCCATGCTTATCTTTCTGTCCTATACAGCAGACCCCCACTGAGACGGGGAGTTTATTACAGTCTCCAATAATCTCCAGCCCCACAGGAACTATCATTCCTACTGGATGACCTGTAACATGACAGACGTCTCGGTGAACGCCACACCTTTGCCATGCCGTGGCCTAGATTCATTCAACAAAGTCTTAAACGTGCTGTGGCACATTAGTTTTGCTTGGAATGTCACCAGGGATGTCACTTGACCAACTTGCACACTGAAGGCACATCTGTTGTATTCCACATCCAGATAAACTTTACGATCAAAACGTGAAAGGGAACTTTCTTTGAGACCTTTGTTTGCAAGCATCAAACGAGAAACATGTTTAAGAAAGATCTTTAAAATAGATCATGTTCCCGGTATCATCTCCAGGGAAGAATTATCTGTTATTCAGGTTAATGGTAAAAGTATTTTTACAAACTGAACCACAGCTGCCTGTGCCTGTTGACCAAATGTAGTGCTATCACTAGAAAAACTGTAACTGTGACATAAGTTATCCTAAAAGTTTGATTTACATCCGTTGTCCTCAGCATCTTTTAAAATGCATCTTGATTATTCTGGCCCTGATTTTTGTCAAAGCTAAAAAGCACTTTTAAATTCCCTGAAACATCAGGTAAACCATGACACTGATTTGTACCAAACCTTCTAACCCAGTCACCCATTGGTTAACACACCCAGGTCCACCAGTGGTCGCCTTTGTTTGCGTGCTCCTGTGATCTCAGAGCTGACATCTGTGACATATATTAGCGCTGTGAACATAATTGAAAAGGGCCCCGGGGCCGTGGCATCATGTTCTGAAATCAGAAACGACCCCAAAGACGAGAGCCCGGGGGTCTCTCGCAGAGGAGGCCCGACTCGCGAGGAGAGAGTCAGGTGATTTATAGGAAGGTGGAGAACAGGAGTAGGGGAGCTGGGGGGAGGGGAGGGTGGTATGAGGTTTGACATTTATCCATATGAGAATGTTGAGGGAGGAGGAGGGGGGGGGCTGGGAATCAAGTAATCATAGGTTAGCTCCACTGCTACCTTGGAGGTGCAATTCCATCCCCTCAGCAGAGACACACAAAGCACAGTGGGGGTGTCAGACGGCCCACTCTGCCTTCCTCTGGTGCAAGCACAGG
>CM028859.1:4244992-4260302 GCA_016801935.1 Platichthys stellatus
GGACACACACTGACCCCCCCCCCCCCCTTAAAGCCATTTCTCCTCCCGCTCTCTCTTGGCTTATATACTGCTCTCTAGACGCTGCTCTCACACAGACACCAAAGTCCAGACATTGAATGTGAGAACCCCAAACGTCCAAGTCAGTTTCTCGGGACACTTTCTGAGACTTTTACTGCCAGCCAGTCCCCCCGCCCCACCACCACCCTAATAAAATATCTGGAAGGCGTCCAAGTGGGCAAGTTGAGTACTATGCGACAGGCGGAAAGAGGTGCCGGAGGGAAAAAAGAAAGAAAACGAGGGAGCACATGAGGGAATACAGCAGGAAAAACGTCCAGAAGATTAACAGCGAGTGTGTAGTGACGTCGATGGCATTTCTAAACATTGGAAACACGCTGGAGAGGCCGAGGATGAGATTGGAGAGGTTTGAGCGATAAGGCCCATTGCCTCTGTCGATGTGCTGTAGGTGAGAACACGGTGGAAAATCCTACGTCCTCCTGAAAGCCCTCGACTGAATGACCCAGAGATCTCCCAGATGCTGACAAAACTCATCTCTACAGTTTCCACAACAGCACCTTTCAAACACCTTTATCTTAAAGAACACAAGAGTCTACTGAATGTAATGATAGTGGTTAAAATAGGCCTAATTCCCTTTGCTCTTTGTTTCAGGTGAGAAAACCCGTTGGACTGCTGCAGAAGGATTTAAGCCATTTTGAGAATACGCTAAACATTCACCACCTCAGACGAGAAAATCTGTTGCTGCTCTGTTTCATTTTAAATTTACTCTGAGTGTTTGATTTTAAGTAAAGCAAAACAAGCCATTTGAAGCTGTAACCTTGAGTTCTTGGAGAACAACAATGGATTTTTTTTATCATATAAATAATCACATCTTGCAGCCCACTTCTCTCCATTGTATTTCACTGTCAACATTCCCTTTCTCTTCTCCTCTTCTTTGTTTGGCTGCAGCAGATAAAACCAACCGAGCCCTTTCAGGAGAGGAGGTTAATGTCGGATGGTTGTGCGACTGTCAGAGTCACAGAGCGGCGCTGTCTCATTTCTGTCCTGCAGGACAGGGATCCTCTGTTAGGTTAAGAATTGAATCCCAAACCCATCGGTTTATAGATGTATCCGTCAGTGATGCTTCACTATAATTACCAAAGGACTCAGTGGAACAATACGAGAGGTTCTGAGTCCACGTGTGAGTCTAATCAATAGATGATTCGTAAATGAGGAGGGTTCAGAGGGAAACGCCGGAATGGGTGAGGGGTCGCGTTGTCCCACAGCACATCATTAAACTTAGTAACACACTCTCCAGCACGCCATTAGTCCAACTCCAGCCCATTACTGCAACGCTATTAGGCTGAGCTGAGAAAGCATCTTGACTTCACACACACACACACACAGACAGAATGGAGTCTCTCTCAAACACAGACACACACACATGCACACACACATACAGTGGAATTAATAAATCGTAGCCCTGGGTCGTGTACTGTCAGCTGGGACCGGCGGCTGCCCTTTACAATGCCATTTACTGTATACAGCTTATAAATTATGGCCTTTAACACTATATTCACCCGTCCGTTAATCACATAATGCCTCACAGTACAAGCAAACAGCTGTTTTCAGACACTAACTGCAGAAAATGACCAGAAAATTGGGTCCTACGCAGATGAGACAGGAGATTGTCCGGGTCAGACGCGTTCACGACAACTGGAGAGTTTCGGGGGGGGGGGGGCTACAAATTCCCCTACAGAAAGCACAGTGTTTTTGTTTACAGCACATTGACACCAGTGTGTCACCAAAGATTCTCAAATCACCCCGGAGCAACCCACTCTGACATTTACCCTCTCATATCCAGCCTGAACCTTTCACATCTCGAAAATTCATCTTTGCTTCAAAACCGCTTTGTACATTCATTGTTTCGGGATATAATTATCCAAGTTGTGTGTTTTTTTTCCCATCCATCGTGGACTTTCCCCCCCCCCCCGACCACTGGATAGCTGTGGTATGAGGTCCTGTCTTTGAGAGGCACTCGCTCTAAAATAAGATCATCAGCACAAGTCTGACCGTCTGTGTCGCACGAGGCTTTAAAATAAGCTATTCTGGACTCTTTTCCATCCCGACAGAAATACACACCACTGAGGGGGGGGGCGTTGGATTTAGAAATTCATGGTATTAAAAGTTATCAAATTTAAATAGCTCTTGATTTCAGTTCTGGGCCACAATAGAAAATGCCAACAGCCGTGCACGGCGGACGACAACGTGTTGAAGACGTGACACAGGCCCGGAAGACTTAATTGCTTTATGACAATGAACAAGTCCATAATCAAACAGGCACGGCCCCCCCGCCCAGGATAAAGAGGGGAGTGGGGGGGCTTTTGTTTTCAACTGGGATACTGAACGTTATCTTGGTGACATTTTGGACACGGCCCCCCGGTGACATTTAGGAGATGGCACAATTACAGGGGGCCCGTTTTTTTTTTTCAGGCCCAACAGGCTAATTACTGATGTGACTTCTCCTTTCCTGTCAGGTAGATCTCCTCATGTCATGTGGAGAGGCACGGCAGCAATGTGAGTGTGTGCGAGTGTGTGAAGGTGTTTGTATGACACTAAACCCAGAGTGTGTGTGTGTGTGTGTGTGTGTGTTGAAATAGCTGCACTAGGGTCGCTGCATTCCAGCGGCTGTTCTGACATGTTGTAAATACAAGGTGTTAGAGAAAACATGGGAAGGGGGTGGTGGAAATCACTCAGACCTATTACAAGAGCTGCTGGAGGGGGGGGGACGACACAGGATGTAGGTTATCATAGATCAACAAAGAAGCTCACCTGCAGTCAGAGGACAGGGCTGGGATATTTTTAAACTGAACAAATCACAAGGGGGGGGGCCGCACGTCCAAACATCTCCTCGGACTTAGAAATTAATTTAAAAACCAATTATCTGCAGAACAGAGATCGACTGAGAAAGTTACTAGCACACAAAAAAAGCACAAAATCAATGACACAACTCTCTCATGAATTTTCTAAGAGAGGCAGCAGAGGAACAGCTGATTCCAGATGCTCAGATTCGGGTGGAGGTGGAGATGTGACAGAACACCGGGGCTGTGCAGCGCCCCCTTCATGTGCATGCACACAAACCTGCAGGTAACACAACCTTCCATAAAACATACACAATCCTTATTCTGCCACACACACACAGCATCAATACACCCACCCCCTAAAAAAACCTAATGGTGCAAGTCCAGATTCAAGTCAACACAATAACCTTCAAGAGAGGGAAAATTATATATTTATATTTCCACAATTCTATTAGAACCAGTGAAATAGAAGTAAAAGCTGCAGTTGTGGGATCATTGTGTGCAACACTTGCTCGAGCATGTTGTCAAGCAAGATTTAAAATCACACACATGTTCCCCCCGTGCACTTTCCATTTCAACCCCCGTGCGCCGAGGAGGGAAACTTCTGAGTTCACCCGTTTGATTTTTATATGTTTTAATAAATCTTTTGAATAATACACATAAACTCTTGTTGTCCGTATTTGGCTATTTTACACGTTTTGTCCCTTTTGATATCCACAAGCCACCCCCATGTTTAATGAAATGGTCTAAAATCAAAGCTGCGGTTGAGTCATTTCTTTAGTTACAGTCTTTTTAAAAATGGTGAAGGTGGAACACATGTAACATATCGATGCTAATAATAATGATAACTTATCTAAACAAAGTTACAAAGTGCTTCACTAAATCCATGGCAAGAAAATGGAAAATATAAAGTTACAGCTTAGGAGCCAAATTAGTAATAATAATAACTTACTATGGTCGAGACCTAAACAATCAAAAAGGATTTATATCATTCCCGAATGTAATTTATTTTTCTTGAGATACAACTTTAATTAATTTAGCAGCCAGGACAGTCTGAGGTAGACAAGAGAATTTAATGAAGGCAATTTAATAAAAATACAAATAACCATGTACATCATATGCACCTTTCACTACGATATTATTGTTTTGTATAGAAATGTACTTGAGCAAACTACGAGGATGAACACTGTATTTGAACATTAGCATAAGGAGATGGTGAAATAGATGCAAATCTAAACTGCTTATACATATATTCACAGTTATATACATATATATATGTGTAGGTGTGTGTGTGTGTGTGCATAAATGGTATAGCAATTCAGTATATTTACAGCTTTAAAAAGATGTATATAAATATATAGTTATACTACACAGTAGTATTATACATAGTACAATAGTATTAAAGTAACACAGTGAGCACAGTGAAGCAATGAAAACCCCTCAGTTATGAGAAAGTACAAGTACAATTGATCCCCTTAAGTGTAAAAATGAGAAAGAACTTTAGTATCACACACCATAACTCCCAATAAGTATTCTGGTATTATGACATGATACAATAAAATAATACATTAAGTCCCATAGAGTCAAACTTGAGTCACATAAACCCTAAAACATGAACTGTCAGCTCATATAAAATTGTTTATTACCTCACACTAGCACCTCAATTTATGATATACTGCAGTGACTCATGTCCAGATGTTGTAAACAAAGGAAGAAGGCAACATCTGTCATTTAAATATTTAATGAATCGGGTAAAGATGTTTTAAAGTTTAAAAACCTGTGATTCATTTGTAATGACAGTACGAAGAAGAAAATAAAATCAGATGTAATCTGACATTTCGAAATGTGATTTAAAACTTTGTGGAATAAATAGAAATATAAAAGAGACTTTTCAATGACAAGGATCAAAGTATAATTTATGATGGGATGGCCACGACTGTTGTTGTGGGTTGATAACGAGCCAATTACCCGCTCTTCTAAATTACTGAATCACAAACATGTGCACTCGTCCACAGTCTCAATATTCATGTTTCTCCTTCTGTCACTGGGAAGGAGGCTTAAGTCCTCCCTCTCCAATTAGGAGGAAGCTTTAGCTGGGACGTGAGCTCCGTGGTCTCTAAACAGAACATCATCATTCAGCACACGCCTCTGCTCCACTCTCCTGGGGAGCATCCGTCAGACTACATTTCATTTCATCCCAGAGAAAGTGGTCTGCACTGTCACTTATTCCGTGATTTGATACTGAGCATTTTGATGAACAACGCATTGGACCAGGAACCTTAATAGTCTGACGGAAAATTAGCAATAAAAGACAATGAAGCATTTTAGTGTTTGATTTTCATTGTACCTTTAAATAATATTCCTACATTTAAGATCACACGAAGAGGATAACAATATAAAAGGCACAAATGATAAGTAGGGTAACACATCAAAACCTTCTTTAAGGGAAAGCTTTGATGTCTCATTGCTTAGTAAGTACCTCGGACACCATCTAATTTCTGATTAACACACTAGAAAATGAAATATTATAGGTCCCAGAGTTAACCTCTAAGGAGAAGATCCAGTATGACACATGAACATCATAGAGCCAAACAAAGAGATGGTCGTCCACAGGTGCTTGAAGCAGATGGCAGATGCTGCATCCAGCAATTTTCATAACTTTCTCCAACAGACAGTTCAAACTCTTGAAAGCTCTCCTCTATGTATAAACAAGTAAAACACCTTGAATACATCAGGGGCAGGAATAGAAGTTGAAACTACCTTTACTTCCCCTTTGACAATGTGCATTTAGATTTTAGATTTGCAGGGACCACATGTTCCAGTTCAAGGACGTGCTTCTTCTGGTTGGGGGGGAGCTGCTCCAACAAGTGAAGGAGTTTGCAGAAGGATCTTTTGAGAACATGGACAGGCTGGTCGGCACAGCTTCAGCCGGACTGCTGGCGTTTGTATCAGGAGCTGAGCTGCACTAGATGTTCCAACTCCCGCCTACGGTTATGAGCTGTACTGCCAGGAATAATGAGATTGTGGACATGCAGACGAGATTAGTTCTCTCTGCAGCTTGGCTGGGCACGGACATGGAGATAGAGTGAGGAGTTTGGGCATCCGGTGGAAGCTCGGGGTACAGCTGCTCCACCTTTGCGTTGAAAGGGGCCTGATGAGCATCTTAACAGGACACCCCCTCTATGCCCTCTTTTGGAAGTTCTCCAGTCAGGTAAAGACCCAGAACCTGCTGGAGGGGACTACATATCCCATCTGGCCTGGGAAAACCTGGAAAGTATTTTGGGAAGAGAGACGTCCCAACGACCCAACCTCGGATAAGTGGAAGAAAATGGATAGATGGATGGATCTTCTGGAATATTATACTGGGACCATCAGTGGTAGAGACCATTTGCACGTCATGATACACCTTAATCTGTCTGGATCACACCTGTGGCCCCTCACAGCTCCCATCCTGTCTCTGAGTGAAGACTTTTAATTATAACCTGTGATTAATGTGTCCGCAGTGGGCAGGGAGTCTGTGTGCATGGCACCGAGGGCTTTCGTTCAGGTTTCACACTTGTCACACACACACGCACAGACACACACACACACTTTGTAGGCTCTGGTACACACAGTTTCCACAATCTTATTGAAGAGCCTTATCACTCAAAGTGCCAAAAAGTCACACAAGCTCTGCTCACACTATCTCCGTCTCTTTATAAGACACCGCTGGTATCTGAAACCTTTTTGCCAGTGCAACATATGGCTGGCAGAACACTGTGTGTGTGTGTGTGTGTGTGTGTGTGTGTGTGTGTGTGTGTGTGTGTGTGTGTTTGTGTGTGTGTGTGTAGAATCGGTCTGGTCAATCTATTCCTCAAGCTGTAGGGACTTAAATTAGTTTACACAAGCTTGCCTTCTTTATTAGGACAAAAGGCAAGTCCACATCACGTGTTTAGGGTTAGGTTAAGGTTGACTTAAGGGTAATTGGGGTTAGGGTTAGGCAAGGTCAGAGTAAGTGTCCAGGAAATGTGTGTAAGTCAATGTAATGTCCTCTGAAGTCAAGGAAATGCGACAATCTGCCTGTGTATGTGTCCGTGTGTGTGTGTGTCTTTGTGTGTGTGTCTGTGTGTGTGTGTGTGTGGCGTGCCAGGAGAACAGCTGTCGGCTTATCACTTTAGCTTCTGCTGATAAATAAAGACGGGCGCTGGGAGATGAGGAGGTCGCCACGGATAGAAGATCAGACAGGTGTTGGAAGTTTATTTATATTTTTTATTGTGCAGTTATGTTCGTATGTACAGTGTGTATGTGTGTGTGTGTGTGTGTGTGTGTGTGTGTGTGTGTGTGTGTGTGTTTGTGTGTGTGTGTGTGAGACCTTCCCTCTCCCCTCACTCGTTATGAAAATTCTTCTCTCAGATTAACACAGGATCTGATTCATTTCCGGAGGATCTTTATTTCTCTCACTCTCTCAAACGTACATGCAGGTCAACAGACATTCATACTGTGGCAGTGCTGTGACTTCAGAGAGTGAAGTGTGAATTCCACGAAGAAAATCACATCACGATCAGCATTTTCCTCCACAGCACTTAAACATCGGTGTCAGGCGCTATCGTCAAAAGTTCTAGAATCTCCACATCTTCGTCAGAGTCTTGTGGCTCCTCTTTTCTTTCCAGTTTCACTTCCTTAACATGTTAAAACTCAATAATAATAAACATTTGAACACTGATGGTAGTTATTTATTCTTTTCTCCACTTCCTGTCTCGCACTCTTTTTCTCTCCTCACGTTTCTGCTGGTCATGATGTAACCAAAGACATGCTCATTAAAATAAGCAGGAGAACCCGACTACTCCACATGGCCTGGACTGGCTGCCGTGCCACAATTATACCCACCGCACACACACACACACACACACGCACACTCACACACAGTGTCCTGCTGTGGTGCGGTTCGGAGCCCAGCAGCCTGTTCTGTGGCCCGTTTAACTACAGGGCTTTTCTGTGTGAGGTTTATTTCCATGGATGCTCTCCTCTCTCTCCATGTTCTCCTCGCACAATGGGCTCGTTTACATGTGGCCAGAATCAAACGCATGCTGACATGGACCCTGAATCAGAATCAGAATCAGGTTTATTGGCCAAGTAAGTTTGCACAAACAGGGAATTTGACTCGGTAAAGTTGCTCTCAGTTAACTTACAAAGACTACACATCACAAAACAAACAAAACAAAACAAAACAAAACAAAACAACTGGAGACCGTACAAATAAACAAAAACATGAAAACCATGAGAGAGCGCAACACCGTGGCCGCCATACGCGGCGCCATCAAGAACAGGAGACTGGATTCCCGACCGCACGCTTGTCCTCGCCCGCAATCAAAAGGGCTTTTATTTCACAAACTTCAAAATCTGCTGTTATTTCAGTGTCAATCATAACTTGTACTCTTTGTGTTTTACAGGAAGAAACTGTTCACAGTCTATTTCTGTCTCACAGGTAATCAGATTTTGAGATGCTTGTTCTCTCGGTGGTGACTCTGTGGTTCTCTCTGTTTCCTGAAAGGTCACATGTCAGTGGAACACTTCTATATTCACCGAAGCTGAACTCAAGTTTGACTGTGGTGAGAATGGATAATTTGGCATATCCAGCGATTTGGGGGCCCCAAGAAGAAAAGGTACCTGGGGCCTAACATCCAACCAAGCCAGCCCCTCATATAAACTTGGTTTGAATAGTTTGACTATTTCTTTTTGGAGAGAGACAATGCTAGAACAGTTCATAATCAATTGTTGTAAAGATCTGTATGAAATCCTTAACCCAAAATCTGATGAACTGTTTAAATTGACAACCAACCCTGTTTTCTTGCTACAGGGTTTAAAGGTGGACAACATCATTGAATCAAAACGTCTTACTCCCCCCCTGGTGGCTGGCTGCAGTATGGGTCATAAACCCGGCCTCCTCCATGTCAACAGATGGGACATCACTTCATCGCTACTGTGCAGACTCTGGCTCCTCGATCTTCTGGCATCATTTCTGGACAGTAGGAGGAACGCGTTGTCCATCTTTACATACAGTCTATATATCTGACTAATGTGTCACTGCAGTCTCCTCTCTGTACCTGACCTACATTTTAAGGGGGTTCTAACAACTTTATCATTGTTGGAAGCAACATATTCCGTCTTTCTCGGGGGCCCCCCTCTAAGCTGGGGGCCCCAGGTAATACCCTGCTCTCTGTACCCTGTTTCCACGCCTCTGTGAGGACTTTGAGAATCGGTTGCTGTGAGTGTTTGGGTGACACCTGGCTGCAGTTTACTGGCAAACCCAGTGTGGACACAGGCGAGTGTATCCAGGCTCACTAACATTAGATTACTTATAAGTCACCTGTTAAAACATTCAGTCTTTCTTGGGTTTGGTTGGTTTTTATACAAACACAACATGACAGGAATCACCTTTCTGTTGACATCTCTCAGTGCGAGTGATTAACATTGACATCAGCAGCGAGCGCGAGAGAGCGATTCAGACACAAGCGCATCTGCACACACACACACACGAGCAGACACACACTTGTTCCTGCAGGTGGACACAATATTAATGGATCAGAGCATTTACACACGCAGGTAAACATGTGCACATTCCTCCTCAGCACAAAGTACACACACCTACACAAACTCACACACCTGGCCTGTTGGCATCAGGTCTTAAAACCTCATTAGAAAAAAAACCATCAGATCTTCCATGACTCACAGTGCCGGGGGGGGGGGGGCTGCTACCAAAGAGGCCCCAGCTCTGAGGCTCCATGCCCAGAGGGAGCGCACTGAGGTGTGGGTTGGAGAATGGTGAAGCTGGTGCCGCTCTGGAAGCTCTGGAAGCTCTGGATGGGACTTTCTGCTAATGCTGCTGAAATGGAAACAGAGGCCAAGAGCTTTGATTTGTCTTTGTGAGCAGAATTATCTCCGAGGGCGAGATTAAGATTTTAAAGTGGGATAAAATGTTCTTAATGATCCTGGTGTGCTATTAGACACGCAGACACATGCACACACACACACACACACACAGGCACACACACACAGGCACACACACACACACACACAGACAATTTCCTACAATACCCCTGAGGTCCTGCAGGGAACGTGGAATCTAATGAGAAATGATATTAAAATTTAGCAGTGTGTATAATTTGTATGATAAGTGATCTCAGTTCAAGGATGTGCTTTACACAGTACGTGTCAAAATATGTCTTAATAATAATAATAATATAAAATATCAAGTTGATCAGTTATGCGTGTCGGTTCATCAGTGAACTGCAGGTAAAACCAGAAATATTCTATTTATTCTAATATTTTATGTATCAAAAAAGGATCAACAAATTAGACAGAGCACAATAAAACATATTTATCCATCACCCTCTCCCACACATGTGAACTGGTGCTCAAGTGAACTATGTTATCACAGCACATCCACACTTTATTAATCACCGCAATCGCACAATCATAAATAATCAAAAAACTCTAATAACAAACCACAAAAGACTTGAATTTTACAGCGAGGATTCATTTCTCTGTGAACACATCGACGGCTCCTTCAGCAATCAAACAATGGAAAACTGAGAAATCAGAAACTGTAAAGTGAGGTTGAAATGAGTCAGATCCTTTTACCTCTCAAGGGAACGGGGGAGTAGACTCCATCTGTATTCATGCACCATCCAAGAACCATTATGTCTGAACGTGTTTATTAGTAAATTCATATCAAAGTTCACAGGATAAGAAATACAACAAAAAAAGAGATAATAACATTCAATTCTTTAAAAACCACCGAATCACCACCAATTTTGTCTCGAGGCGTTTTTTCAGAATAAGGTCGAGACTTCACGTAGAAATCCAACAGTTCCCACAAAAAAGGGAAAAAACTCCCTTTTCTTTGAACGGGAATAAAGTGGAACCAGACCGTGGGTGGGCGGACGTCTGTCCTGACCTGTTGCATGAAGAGGAAATGTATTTACTTGTAAATTGAATTAGTTAAACTCAACTATTGCATTCAGTATTTATCTCATTCAATTCATTAGCCGTTTCAAGTATTGGCTAGATGTGACAGTAGCCTGATGCTATCGCCTTAGCCACGAGTTGTGGAGTTCTCCTGTTTGCAAGGGGATAAGAAATATGAACTTTAACTTCATTTAAACATTTTTTGTTATACTATTTGGGTTTTTACTACGAACTGTTTCTGCTTGACCTCTGAGTTTAAAGTCCAGAGAAATCCAGGAGGAGGTCTAGGGTTGGATGACACTTCTAACACGCGGCAGACGCAAAATAAAAACAAAAACAAAAACAAAACAAATATCTCGCAATGCCACTTGTGGAGAAGACACCGAGGAAGATGTCAAGAGACTCCGTAGTTAATTTTTCAGGTTTCACCCAGAGGTGGAGTCTGAAAACAGTTTTATTACAGTGGAAGTTCTGCCTGAATAAGAAGTTCTCTGTTTGGCCTCAGTTCCGTTCAGATCATAAAGACTCAGCTCTGGTGTTACAGTGATTTTCGTCATGGCCTGTGGTTCGGGGGCAGTGATATAAGAAGCCATTGTGCGCTGCAATTGGAAGTGGTATTTGGTTAATGCAGAGCAGCTTGTTTGTGAGTCGCTGGCTGCTCGGCCTGTGGAGGGAAGCAGCTCCAATCCAGCTCTGGCAGAATGCGTCACAGCCCTCACCACAAGGAATGGGACCAAATATGGGTATCCAGCTGTAAAAGGCCCGGGTCGCTATGAAGCTCACATGTTTACCGCCGGACTGCTGGCGGTTTACTGTTCCTGCATCTACTGGGCTCCACCCAGGGGAGTCGCTCGCCCGGGCCGACCCAGCGGCCTCAGCTACACTTCAGCCAGAATCACCCCCTCAGTACTGGGCGGCATCCAGAGCTTCCACTGATCCACTTCACAAGGAGCCACTGGTTTTTATAGTTTGTGGAAGTGGGAGAGATTCCTCTTTCATACTTGTCCCAATCTGTGATGTTTAACACATTACAGGAGTTATTTATCTGTTATTTATTTGGTAATGGTTATGTATTTTGATTTACCTTTGAGGTAAAAACCCACGTCCTCTCAACCTGCCTCTGCAGTAAAGGTGGTAATGATAGATGTGGATTTTTATTGCAAACAGCACAGAAAACACTGGAGAGCATTGTGGAGGAAATTTTAAATTTTGTTTACAAGGTTTATTTTATTATGCTGGAGGGAATTTTACGGATATTTCAAGGGATCATGAAGCAACCACATGAGACAGATATGTCAATATTGGTTAAGTTCAAGTTTTAGATTTAGATGCTTTTACCGCTGCAGGGATGATGTGCACATAATTAACACAGGTACACATGATACACAATCCTACACATGGCTTCATGCAGTTCCACTGGGTGTGGTGGTGAAACACCAGCAAACAGAAATGTCTTGTGGTCTTAGAACTAACAGGAACCTTGTTTTCTCTGGACTGAGCTCTGGGAAAGTCTCCAGTTCCATATTAAGCCTTATCAACAATTCCCCACTATCGATAATCAATCTTTCTAAATCGAATATAAAAGTTTGCTTTCAATTCAACCTGATTCTCTTTAACTAATGTCTGTCATTCTTCTTTTCCTCTTTATTTTTCTCTTCTGTGTCTTTTACTCAACTTTCCCTTGCATTGTTTTTTTTATTCTATCATTGCATGAATCATCTACCTGCTCTTCTTTCTTTACGGTGGCGTTCCTGTTTGTTAACTCGAGGCTGATGACACAATCCTGGTTTTGTTTGTAATATGATCTTCATATATAACTTGATTTTGCCTTCCACACATTACATACATCTCTGCAGTGTTCAGGTGACATGTGGCTGGACATATGCGTTCTCACAACCCCACGGATGCGGATCGGAGGTTCTCTGGAGTTCACTTCACGTCTGAGAGCAGCTTTACTGTTTAAATTACAAAATATATATAAACATCTAATCACTAAATGATCCGGTGGTAATTTTTTTCCTTGTGTTCCATCCAACTCAAGCCGTCTTATTCATTCTGTCGCTCAGTAGAACAAATGAACACATTCTTTGTTTGTCTGGCTTCGCTCTCTGCTCCCACTGTTCCAGATTGACGTGTTTAATGTTCAAACTCTATTTTCTCCAAGACGGAGGGAGCACAGATGACAATGTTTTTAAGTATGTCTGCATTAGTGTGGACGTGAACGTGCAGTCAAGGTCACCGAACCCTCACCGATGTGTCTCTGCTTTTAAAAAATCAATGCCTCATGTGCAGAGAACGTGTCTTCAAAGTGTCCCTCAAGTCAATCACACACAGATTGATATGTGCTCGACTCCAGACTCTTTTCTCTTCCCTCCGTCGATAACAAAGCTCTCGCAGAATCGTCCCCTTTCACATTTTGACAAAATGACAGGTCAGACGCTTAACAGGGCGTAATTAGTGACAATTTCCGTCACCCTGCGTTTTTTCCATCACAAACACAAAGCTGGCTGTCCACTGTAAAATGCCCAGGAGTTCACTTTAAATAGAAGCCTCTCGAATCGGCCCGTCCGCCGCTGCCTCCTCTTTGCGCTCCTGCGAATGGAACTTGTAATTGTGTGCCGCTTCTCTCTCAGGCTGCTGCACTTTCCCTATCAATCACACAAAATGTACAAAATAAACACACACATAGTGTGCAACAATATGCGTGTATTTTATGTGCGCGGGCTTGCACGTGTACACAGAGAATCCTCATTTTTCTGTTCACAAAAGCCCTGAATCCTCCGGGGCTTATAGAGGCTTGTTGGGTTTTTGTCTGGCTTCTTCAGAATGTCTTCTGCCCGCTTGGATTTTCTTTTAACCTTCAAAATAACAGGTTGCGGTGGATGCAGGCTTCCATGCGAGCTTCTTTTCTTTAGGCGATATGGGCAGAGGGTGGGGCCTGCAGCTGTGTCAATAGGCCACCGAGCAAAATCCAACAGCGGCCTCAGAAAACCCTCCGAAGCGTCTTTTATGTGTCGCCTCCCGGGTAAAAGAGCGGCGTGTTTACACGTACGCTCTTTGTAAAAAGCCTTACACCTGTGGGGGGCGTGCACGGATTAGTGTGAAGGTGTGTCCTCGTACCTGTTGAATGATGAGCAGCACCTGTTTCACTAATGGACCCAGTGAGCTCGGACAAAACTCGTCTCTGGAACAGTCAGTAAACGGTCGGAGCAATGATGGAGAAGAGAGGAAGAGTGAGGAGGAGGAGGAGGAGGAGGAGGAGGAGGAGGAGGAACTCAACCTGAACCTTTTTATTTTACACTTCCTATTACTGTATTACTTCACAGATTTAATAAATCATAAAAAAAACTTGAATTAACTATCACAGTGTCTCAAGGGCCTTTGACAGAATCGGTCACATTCGAGTTGTGCATCACTGGTGTGTGTGTGTGTGTGTGTTTGTGTGTCCTGTTTTGTGTGTTTCCTCTTGTTTATTTAGACACTTTTCACTGGTCAAAACAAACGTCACACTTGTCCCCTGCATATGAGCATTGGTAACTTGTGAGCAGGTGAAGAAAAGACTCAATCAGACTTAAATTCTAAAAAAGGAAAGTTAAATAAAATTAATTTGGCCCAGATTCGCCCCAAAATTCTTTCTTGGCCCACGGCCCATTCACAGTTTCATAGAAATAGCATTGAGTAAATTTTCCGTAATCCTGTAAAACCAACAAACAAACACAAATCTAATAAAAAGTAAAAGAGAACATTAGGAAACATTTTAACCAGAAATACTTAACTTTTTTCAGTGTAAAGAGCGTTACATTAGTTTGTATTGGATCAGATGCAGAAGTCTTGATGTCACGAGGCTTAATAGAAATTCTAAATCATATCATAAATGAGAATAAATATTTTAAACTATAAAGAACTGATTAAACAGTTCTTAAGAATAAATAAGCATCAAGTGGTTTCGTGTTTAAAAAAAACAACTTTAAGTGAATTCTCATAATTTGTCTCCTCTGTAAAAAGCTGCTTCAGGACCTAGGATTAAATTACAGTGGTGAATGAGTGAAGCAACTTTTAAAGATGTAAAATGTTGTGTTAATTCTCAGTTATGAATATGAACTACTACAGATCAAGCATGTGAATGCGAGGTGCAACTTTTGTTTGTGCTCCGCTCAGCTGCAAACCGAGCATACCCAGAATATCTGAGACATGAAACACGGACACGAGACTCACAGACATAGTAACCTGACGTCTGTGCTGACAGGACTCCTTTAAACACCCAGAGAAAC
The DNA here is from genome assembly GCA_016801935.1 of Platichthys stellatus. Taxonomy (NCBI): domain Eukaryota; kingdom Metazoa; phylum Chordata; class Actinopteri; order Pleuronectiformes; family Pleuronectidae; genus Platichthys; species Platichthys stellatus. Next base: position 4,260,066 of record CM028859.1, read on the forward strand.
AACTTAATAGAGGAAAAGCAACAAAAATAAAATCTGCGCCCTGGCACCGGCCCCAGCCATTGTGTTGGCACGGTCCAGATCCAGCTGGCACGGCTGCTGGCCTCAGAATTCATTTCATGCTTCATCTCTTGGCCTGAAGAGCCGAGACAGAAAAGGCCACAGCGATATTTGTGCTGCTGAATCTGGCGTGAACAAAACATTTCTTTTTTTTTATATACAAGGGGGGGCGGGGGGGGG
>CM028859.1:4261166-4273740 GCA_016801935.1 Platichthys stellatus
AGCCGCTGCTGCAGCTTCTCTGGAAACCCTGAACTCTGTGAAATGCCTCAGAGGAATATTTAAAATAATTGCACGCTGTCTATGTCGTCTAATATTTGCGAGCGTGCGCTCAAAATTCCTGAAAATAATTCATAAACACGCTCTCTGGCTCGTGGAGTTTTGTTTGGACTGTTTGCTTTCATATGGTTTCATTCAGGCCTCAGTGCACCGAACACTTCTGACCGTAACAATCCTGCGCTTGGATTATAAGTGTGGCAGGGGTCTGCTGAGCTGCCTGGCGCCACCGTCCTCCTCAACGTGTCATTACTCTTACCACAAGGTCAGCACAAGACACACACATCCTCTCAGCTACAAATCAGTTCTGCCACTGTATGAAAAGATGAAATATACGTCAATAAGAGTTCAACTGCAGCATGCCACAAACACACCACGGTACTTATCGGCTGGAGACGGCGCTCTGTTGAGTCATCGGATCATGTTTTGTCGTGACAGCTATCAATCTTCCTCTTGAAAAACTAAGTAAGATAATGGTCATCAAACAAACACAAAACATATCAGATGAGCCATTAATCAAAATGGTGTCTGTGGTTATCTCTGAGCCCATCGGCTGTGATCGGATGACAAGTCGGACTCTGGGGGGAAGGGACAATATTTCGTGGCCCTGGGCTGAAGTCAAACCAAAACACAAACAGTTTTACTTTTTGTAGGTGTCTTAGGTCCAGATGACATTTTGGAATAATCTCTAGAATCAGCAACTGCGTAAGAGATATACAGATGAATCAAAAAGCTGATAGCCGAAGCATTAGAGACAGAAATGACTGGAGTTGTGCAGTGGCTGTTCTCAACCTGATTGTTAAGAGCAGGCTGTTTGCTTGTGGTGATGCTTGTTGCAGCTTTTCTTTCTGAAACTGCAAAAAAGTGACCTGCAGTGATTGAGCTGCAGCAACAGAAGCCGTTCGCCTGTTTACTCAGAGTCCAGTGAAGCTCGACTGAGAAAGCAGAACCCTGAACTGGAGATCAGGCGTCTTTGCAGTGAGGGACGTGGTCAATGACACCAACTGGTCCCAGTTACCGATGCTGCAGAGCACTGGGTGTCTGTCTATTCAAGGTTTATTAATATTTAATGTATCTCATGTCAGAATCACATCAAATCCAACACTGAAATTCCTTTGGGCCTTTAAGACATAAACCAAGTGTAGAAGCTGGTGAGTTGAATGGATCTTGAGATATGTAAGTCACATACAGACAGATAGATTTCTGGAATCAGCAGATCAGCAGTCACTCCACCTTATGAACGACATTTGCTGGAAAGTTTTTTGGATTTCAGCTTTAAAGGAGATTTACACTGTTACTATTTTCCCAGCTCAGGCAGACGTTTATTCAAAATCAAGCCAATGAGTGCTGGATATGGGGCTGATTGCTTGGCCTGCAGTTTTTTACCGCTGCAGTGTGTGTGGTCAGTCAGTCGTGTTTGTTGATGCTGGAGTTGGCAGCTCTCTCAACTGTACAATGTAGAACCCCCCGGCATGTTCGGCAGGATAATGTCCGGGTGCTCCACTACCCCTCGAAGTATAAAGTTCCACTTTCCTATCAAGAAAGAAGTAGAAGAGAGATGTTAGAAGCTTTCTCTAGAACATTTAAATACAGAGATTTGGCAATTAATAGTTAGACTAGTGTTGTTTCCCTGCTTTGGTCAAGGTAACCCACTATTTGAAAGGGTACAGCCCCCCTGGTGACATCTGGGGAACGGCAGATCCATGAGTAAATGTGTTGGCTGCTGGTTTTGAAATCTGTGCACACACTTTAGAAGCCGGGGATTTGGATTCACAGATTTGTAAACTGGAACTCTTGGATTCACGCTCTCAAACGACTCATTCTGTGATTGAAGCTCAGGAAATGTGTTACACAATGAAACCTGTGAACACACAACCCTGAAAACCTGCGATCAAAGTCTTTGTTTCTGTTTGTAGGAAAAGCTCAGGAAACGCACAACAGAAAGGAGTTAAAACGAGAACCACTCGAGTGAACAACTTCACAGTCGACACTGCACATCCTCGCGTCCTCAGAGGTTCCTCCATTTATAGTGAGATGAAACAGTACAGTAACACCCTCTGTGTTTGTACCGTCGGGTCAATACTCTTAACAAAGTCTCGGGGGTCGGTGTTTGGCCTCTGGTGCGTGGAGGAAGCCGCGGCACAGGCTCGGTTTTACTTACAGGAGTGAAAAGTCGACCCTGCAGATCCTCAGGGGCTCCGTTAGTGCTCGGATCTAATCCCCGCTCTGTCGGCGTGGAGGCAGTGTGAGTGTGAAGAGGTTATTTTGTTCTGGAGCCATGAAAAGGGAGAGAGCGGAGGAGAACCTCGGCGTTGGAAGAGAGCGGGACACAGCTAGCTGCTCTGTGGTTTCCGGACCATACCCCAGAGGCTAATTTAGCCTTATTTCTCCTCGCTGCTCCCCACATCCCGTCCACTGCTGCTGCCCCTGCCCACCCCGGCAGATTGGAGCAGTATAATTTGAACAACAATAATACAGAGAGCAGCAATGAGGTGACGGGCCTTTTAAATTCACTTATTCACGTAACAGCTGTACAGGACTGCGGTCTAGCCTCCGCTCCGATAATCTTCAAACTAGCCCCCACTCATTTCAGGCTGTGCGTTGTTTCTAAGCATAACGTTACAAGCGTTTTATAGTGATTCTCTTGTGATAAACTTCCTGTTAATAACTGCGGTCATGTGGTCCATCATTTGTGAAACCCTGATCAGGCCACCCGCACTTTGAAAATGTATGCCCTTCTAGTCTTGGTCTTACGGTAAATTCCCTTCATGCGGAAAAAGGCCAAAGACGAATGTTAAAAGTTAAATGCCAGTTATTATGATGCTTGATTTGAATAACACACACAACAATAACGAAGAAGAATGAAATGTGATGATATATATGTTTTTTTTATGAGAATTAATGGCTGTAATATTATGGCACTCACATTTGCTCATATTAAATATTATTTTCCAAAGATCCTTAAGAGGTGATATGGGTAATAGCCCATGGAAAGATCATATCTTCATGGTTTTGGTTGTGGCAACAGAAAAGGAGATTCTTATGGCACAAAAGATGGCAGAGGGCAGTGAGTTACTGGTGCACCTACTTTTTCACTCGTCTGGTTACCGCCACATCATCAAATATGGTTATAGCCTCCAAAATAAAAGATCTGGTGCTTTGTGTACAAAGTTCCTTCCGTCCCAGTCCTCCTCTGGAATCGGAGGATATGAATGTCAGCAAATTGTCCTCAGTGGCGAGTTGAGGGCGACTCGTCGGTTCTGCTTTCCACCCGGCCCACTTGTGGTTTCTCGCCCATCTCCTCCTCCGAACGTGTAGTTGATCGTTTTCTTTGGGCTTTGTGTTTATACTGGCCCTTACGAGAGTGGCTATTAGTGGTTAATAATAATGGATAACCACGTAAAAAGGGTTTTTCAATGTGGACTATTGTATGTCTTAAGCAGCCTCCTCTCTCTCTCTCTCTCTCTCTCTCTCTCTCTCTCTCTCTCTCTCTCTCTGTGAATCACCCTGTAAAGTGTTATGTGAATTAGGATCAAAGCAAATTAGTTTTAAAGCACTCCAAGGTGTTTTACACACTTTTAGAAATGATAACCAGGCATGGAGATATTATAATACACATTATTCCGGCTGTTTCCACCTCTTCACAACTGCAGATGATCCATTAGCAGTTGTCATAACACTGGAGCGTGATTATTCTGCACCACATGTTCGAGAATAGGCATTATGTGTTGTCCCCGTGTAGGAGGTCTTTTCACAGAAGCATCTGGTTTGTGTCCCAGGAAGCAGTCACTGCTGTACGTTTCCTTTCAGAAGAGATTTCCACAACTTCATATAGACTCACAGAAAATGTGTTGGACAGAGAGCGAGTCTGTAGTTAAATTATCAGGAATAACTCCAGTCATCACAACAGTACTTGTCATTTTAGTTGTTGTTGTAGTTGTGGCACCATTTTGGCAAGTTGAGTTACTCCTGGCACATTCGGAAGAGTTTCTTCTTCTATTCAGGAACAAAACTCGGTGGAATAAACTCTCCGGGGCTTCGTCCCAATGGAGGCGCCTCATCCTCTGAAAGCTGCATTTGAAGACTGATTACAAAGCAGTGCAACTAGCCTGCCACATTTTGATGGCTACTTTGAACGTGGCCAAGAACTGGTCCGTCCATGAAGGAGAAACGAAGTATCCAATGGGTGGATCCCTTTTTAACCATATATTTCTAACTACAGGATTTCATTTATTCTAATTTAAAAAGAATTGGTATCCCTATTAATGTCACATGGTTGTGTCACATGCTCTTACTGTTTCTTTTGACAATGTGCACTTACGACAGCTCCGCCTTCCAGCTAGCTAGCTTATTTATTAACTTACTTCCTTAATGGTGCACAATAAATCCTGGGATCAAATTCATTTTTGGGAAATGTAGGGACAAATTTCTTGGCCACATTTGAAGGAGTTTTATTTATATCTCGGTGCTGGAACTACATGAAAAGTCATGCAGTAAAAATAAGAAATGGTTGCTCTCAAACTTCCCACCCACCTCCCTTGTCTTTTATATTTTGTGAATGTTTTACACGACCTCAGATTTTGATATATATCATCATTCAGTTTCTGCAGATTATTGTCAATCTTCCCATTTGACTCCAGTCTGTGAGTTAATAACATGCTTCATCCTGCAGTAGTCACATGCATGAGGGAAGGAAAGAAAGATGAAACATGGAATAAAACGTCTGCCTGCTTGTCAGTGCTCATCTAAGAAGCTACTGTAACATCGGTGACTGCTGTAACATGCGTGTAGGTTTTCAAAATTAGCCCAAAGAGGAACAGATTAAAGATCAATCTCTGCACAAACATGTGTTCAAACACTCATCTCTGTTTGCAAATCTGCAGGATTACAGCTATTTGATCTGCACTTCATACGTGTCGGCGTCATATCAGTGTCAAACAGGAAATCTGAAACTGAGAGCAGGCCTGCGGGGGAAGTGGAACAACAAGAATAAGAGTTTTAACAGTATCACTCTGCACAGTCGTACTCTGAACTCAATGCTAATATTAGCATGCTAGCTTACTCATGGAGACAATGCTAACATGTGGATGTTTAGCACTTAGTCAAATCTGTCATGTTCCCTGTCTATGTTTAACGTGTTAGCATGCTAGCATGTTAGGTTTGGCGCAATAGCTCAAAGTAGCGCAAGCACAAAGTAACATTGAAGGGAAACAAGGGGGAGCATCATTAGTTTTGAAAGTATTTGTTCATAACTTAAACTACTTGAACTGTAACCTGATGGGGGCGCTACAGGAACAGTGAAGAGATTTCAGTTAATCCTTTGGAGAATCATGAATCTAGGAACCAATTTTAACAAAATATGGTGCTGTGAATTTTGAGATACAGTCAGAACGGTGGTGCACCTGGAATATCTGTGTCAAACCTTACTTCAAAACCACCTCATGGTGGCACTAGAGAGAAAAGGTCACTCACCATGGGCCCAATTCAAAAGGTCAAAGTACACATTGAATAAACTTTTGCAAAAACGTAATCAAACATCCTGATTGTCAACTGTTTAATTGTGGGATGGCGGTAACCACAAGATGGCAGCACCCAAGTCCAGAATAATGTGGCTTAATTTTTGTAAAATGGGAGGAAGTGGAGATGGAGCAACCATCTTTATTTACCTTCCTTTCGGATAAACTGCTAGCTTGTTGAAACGTTTATTATTCGCATTCAAGACAACTATAGTTTGTGGATTTCTGAATACCTGAAAACTAAATTCTCACTTTCCTCCCTCGCTCTCCACCTCTTTCTCTTTCCCTCTGTCTCTCCTGTAGGAGCAGGATTATGTTTGCGCTGCCAGTTTTTTTTTCTGAAGGTGGAAACTCACAAAAGCCTCAAAAGCCCTGCAGGCGAGTTTTCTCCCACTGCTGACAGATTTCACACTGCAACTTTCACCACATTACACACCTTCGCACACACACACACACAAGGAGACAAATGATCACACTATCTCTTGCCAGCAGTCCTTTAATCGTCAGTGATTGTCCCACACACACGGGACAACTGCGCTCGAATCTCCACGAGCCCCGAGTGTGAACCTGCCTCAGCCGAGCGATTTGTTATGAAAGAGAAAACGACGTGAGGAGAGAAAGAGATATTAAGCTCTCCCTCCCTTTATTCAGGCTTCATAAATCTACAGTGAGAGACACATCAAAGAAACGAGACGCAATCATCTCTTCATCTGCTCAATTATGCACTTTTTTTTAATGCTCTTAAAAGGTTAATAAATCACATCAAATGGACTTTGATGTTGACAGTATCGGACGTTTATTTTGAGTTCATGGAAATGTAGATTATTATAGTGACAATACAAATGTGTCTCAGGGAGAAACTTTGGAGGCTGATTTCTGCTTCCCGGTCTGATTGATCTGAATATTATAAATGCAAAAAAAACTTCTGGTTTCGTAACTTTGTTCATTTTTTAGATCTTAAAACTGTCAGATCTCTGCATGTTGACGCAGATTCTCTTCTTTTCTTCTTTCTTTTCAAGCCCGAATCCCGAATCCCATATCTCCAGCAGTATATTCAAACCTGTCTATTTTGATCTACTGTCTATGTATTTCAGGGGCTACTAATTAGTGTAAGTACTTTTTTAAATACATTATTTCTAGTACAATTATAGTATTTAAGAAAATCTTATGAGAGTTTTCACACAAAAAAACTATAGAATAGGAGAAAAATAACCCAGTTCAAGATTTTCCAGCATAATCACATCCCACAACAACAACCTCCCCCACACAAACGTAAAGACACATCCCTGTGTCATTTCTGTGGGTCCTCAAGTTGTATATGTTCTGCAGTGAGGGTGTTAATGGATGGGGAACCCCCTGTTTGTGGATTATAGATGAGGGTGGGTGACCTGCTTCCGTGACTGAATCTGTGATGAGGTGATAGAGCGGCATCCGGCTGTTAAGTGGCTAAATTATTCAGGAATCGCCCCCGGCCACTGAGAGGTAAACCGCTCATTGCATATTTTGATTGAGAAAATAACACGCAGAGACAGATTTCAAGACGGGGAAAACATTTTCAGATTAATTTAACACAACAGCAGGCAAACCAGTGGTGTATAAACCTATAAGGGGGGGTTGTAAATTGTGAATTAATATTGAAGAAGCCAATTTCACCCTCAGACCATTTCATACGGATGACCCATCAGTGGGAGATGTTCAGAGCTTTCCAGGAGTAATTCTTATCTGAATAAGTGTGAAATTTACATTATTGGTGAACCTGCCCCAGTGATTGTGACTATCCACATCATTGGGGGGGCAGTGGTTACATTTGCATAATAATTCATACAAGAAGGTTCTGAGCTCTGAGATGGAACCTGCTGACCAATCAGGATCTTTCTGTGTTCTACCCGAGTCTTTGTGGTCTTTCTCCAGGTTCCCTTCCAGAGTCCAAAGACATGCAGCTTAGGTTAAGTGAGGAATCTAGATTGCCTCGAATGTGAGCAGAGATGTTGTCTCCTCGAATGTTGAATGTAAGAATGCATATATTTACTTTACCTGCTGTAATCTCACATGGACTCACTGGGAGATTTCACTAGGGCACTGGCAGAGTTACCGTAGATGTTTCGGGAAACTGCCTCAGTTGGCCCCTCTGGAAATTTGAAGGAAAAAGGAGCAGACTTTAAAGTTGATGTCTCAAAGCAGCTTACGTGTCGGCTCTGTGACGGACTGTCCCGGATGTGCTCAACCTTTTGCCCAATGTCTTCTGACGTTTGCTCCAACAGTAAAGACGATGGACGGATTGATCTTGTTACGATGTCACTCAGGTGGTGGAAACATCTGCTCTGCCATAGATCGTCTATCCTTGGTGAGTTCTTCTGAAGATCTCAAGGCTTATTTCATCTTCCCAAACAAGATGTGCAAACCTTATAGAGGCTAAACCCCCCAAAAAACGTGTTTTCAGAGTCTGGGAAAGTCCAGAAAAAGTCAGAAGGACTTTAAGGAATTGGTCTGGGAATGTGGTAAACACCAGTGGTGAAGTGGTGAGTAGGAGATATAACAACTATCCATCCATCTGTGATTTCCATTTATATGTAAGTGCATATAACAACAACATGTCAAGAATGAACCTACATCCACTGACGGCTTTTCTTTGGTCCGCTCATGTGCCGTATGTACAGATGATTATCAGAATGGAAATAACCTGGTAATTATCATGTGACCGCTCAATGTTCCCCGACTCTGATTTGACAAGTTCAACTTGAACGAACTGCTAAAACCCAGATGGATTGTGGGATACTACCAGCTGGAGGTTGAGGGGAGAGAAAGTGGCATTGGAGATCGTTTGAAGTTCGTCCGGCTGCGTGAAATTATGATATTAATGTTTCCTCTGGACGTCCAGAGAGGAAAATAACTGATGTTCATGAAGACAGATTGATATCATCTTGTTATTTTGAGTTGTTCGAGGACACAACCATCATCTTCTCCATCATCATCTTCATCATCATCACAAATATCTGACAGTGACCCTGTCTGAGTCGCATTTTCTACTGCATTCACACAATGATGGGAAAACAGGAAGAACAGGAATTAGCCTCTTGTGGTTTTAAATTGTTTTTAAGAGGGTTTACCGTAATAACCATCATTTCTAACCATATTGTCATAAACAGTTTTAATGCTTTTGAGTTATTTCTTTGTCAACAATCAAATAAATAGTTTCTGAGGGGCAACGCATTACCGGCACATACCAGTCTGTCAATGGTTTGACTGGTATGTGTTTTACATCAACGGAATTTGTACCACATGGAAATGGATGATTGGTTAAACTTTAGATTGTGTCTTTAATCCTGTTTGTTTTTTAAAAGTTACTGCATTATAACATACTACTGTGACATCATTCCTACCATATGATCATCATTATGTTTTGATCTATATAATCTTTAGATTGTGTTTACAGGATTCAGAGATACCTATAAAAATGCATTTCGTAACTATGACCATCATTCCTCATAAGATGTTGGATTGCATGATATCTGTATTTGTGTATGATGCTTCCTGAGGTCAGATTCCTGACCTTGACCTCGAGATAAACTCCTAATTCATGTTCCTTGCCAGTTTGGTGAAACTCTGTTAATGTGCTGTTGAGTTATTTATTACACAAACCCTCTAGAAAGCAGGTTAGCTCAGTTGCTCATTGACTAGCTGTTGATTGTACACAATATTTACCTTCATATCAATGGTTCTCTCTCAGATCCACAGCCACTTCTTTATGTGTAACCAGTGCAGACTGGCGAGGCCTTCAGGTGCCGTGCCGGAGCTGTGCCGGGTGACTTCAGGTGGACGTGCCCAGGGGCTGAGTCCCACAGGCAGGTGGACGTGGCTCGGCGAACACTAACAGACGATGACAGTGGGAAAAGTTAAGCATCTCTTTTCTCTCGGTATATTTGTCATCACTCTTCGTGCGGCGGTGCTCGGCCCGGGCACGTTGGGATCACTTGATGAAACCCCCACAGCAAACAACACGGCACATACAGAAGTTAAGGGGCCGAGCGTTTTTGTGATGTATGTGTACAGTGGGTTCCTCTGTGTGAATGCATATAATTGCCAGGTTCTTACATCAAATGCTTTTCAATCTGCACTTCATTAATGCTGCGCTCCAGTGGGAGGGAAATTAGGTGTGTTTATGTGATTTATGTGTGTGTAGGTGAGAGTGTGTGTGTGTGTGTTAAGTGCCGTGTGCGTTAGGAAAACATTTCCACTCGTCCACAGCGATGACTGTGCGCAGTAAATCATCACTTAATCTCCCCCATGCTCCGCCCTGAGTAGCACATGAGTGACACACTCTCACACTCTCCCACACATGTCATAGGTCACCTCCGGGGACCTCTCATACACTTGTGTTCATTTTCTGGAGAGGAATCATAACCTCATCCCCAGTCAGCACGACTTCAGAGGATTTATATTGTAATAAGAGCCATTTAAAGATTATCTCTCAGAGAAGTAGATTTACGCACGACGATGATCTGTGGATCTGATTAATCTGTGGTGTCTCCAATGTTATTGGCTGGAAAAGTTCATTCTTATCGTGTTCTTTATTTATTCATTTTGACGACATCATTCCCTCCATATGATCAGATATTATTTTGTGGAGCTTCATGTTGTGTTGTTAGTCCTATGGCTGCAGAGAAACCTGGAAAAATGCCCTTTTGAACCATACATGATATTTTTTATCATTCTGTTTCTTCTTCCTGATGCCATTTACTGAAAGTTCCTACACACACATACACACAAAAACACACACACACACACACACACACACACACACACACACACACACACACACACACACAGAGTTAAAACAATACCTTTTCTTTTGCAGGGTTGTAATCCTTTCCCTTGCCCCTAACCCAGTCACACACTCTCTCACTCTCTCACACATGTTGTCATAGGTCACCTCCGGGGACCTCTCATACACTCGTGTTCATTTTCTGGAGAGGAATCATAACCTCATCCCCAGTCACCACGACTTCAGAGGATTTATATTGTAATAAGAGCCATTTAAAGATTATCTCTCAGAGAAGTAGATTTACGCACGACGATGATCTGTGGATCTGATTAATCTGTGGTGTCTCCAATGTTATTGGCTAGAAAAGTTCATTCTTATCGTGTTATTTATTTATTCATTTTGACGACATCATTCCCTCCATATGATCAGATATTATTTTGTTGTGCATCTATATGAGCTTCATGTTGTGTTGTTAGTCCTATGGCTGCAGAGAAACCTGGAAAAATGCCCTTTTGAACCATACGTGATATTTTTTATCATTCTGTTTCTTCTTCCTGATGCCATTTACTGAAAGTTCCTACACACACGTGATAATCCTTTCCCTTGCCCCTAACCCTAACTTTATCCTTCAACAAAATTACTTGCCCCTTTTAACTAAATCTTTTTCGAACTTGAACCTTGAATCAAAACTCTCAAACAGCCCTTTGAAGTTGTGAGAACAGGTCGTGGGCTCCAAACAACAATGGTGAACATCTCAATCTGTGCACCATATCTCACAAACCTCTTTGATTTGATCAGCTTAGCGTTTGGCACGTGTATTGTCAAGGGCCCAATGAGGTGCATTATCAAATTTAGAGCAATCTAGAAGAGGCACAAGTTCAATATGAATAAACCTTGAATAAACAGATGATCTGCAGCAGTGGCGGCTGGAACTAATAAACATCAGAGAACAACAACTGATTCTCCAGCGCGAGTTTCTAAACTCTGAGTAAACAGTAGAACGGCTCTTTGTGCAGCTGCGTTGGCTTCAGGGTTCTGAGTCCTGAGTCCTGCAGCAGCTCTTTATTTACTGCAACCAGCATCTCCACAGACGGAACAAACAGCCCATTACAAACAGACATGCTCTGCAGTACCTCATATAAATACATCAACATAAACAAAGTTATGAAAGACTCTAGTGATGTTCAGTGAGTTGATGGAAACTGGGATTAATGAGTGGGGGGGATGTTTGGTCACTTAGAGTTCGAAGGTACTGGTTTGTCTTTACTCCCCAGGAGCTCGACTGCTGTTTTAGACTGAAAGTGAGATGATAGATTACTGTATCATACGTTTATGTCGAAGCAAAAAACAAAAGCATTAAAAACACTTTGGCAGCAACCAGGTGTGTGTAGCTGTGCCAGTTGGTCACTAAGTGCAGTTTAACGTCTAGTTCCTCAATCATGTGGATTTATTTTTGCACAAGCTGGGAACGTTTTCAACTCACATCGTCAAGCTGCTACTTTCATCTTAGCTCCAGCTCTGAAATAAGCTTTCCATATGATTCCCATCTGATATGCACTCGGTCTAAACCCACAATAAGACTATTGTACAGTGTAATGACAGTAATGGAATCCCTAAACAGCCGGACAGCTCTTCAAACAAACCACACAGGAGAGGTTTACTCTTTCCTAAGCAACACCTTGGAGAAGATTCCACAGCGAATTGGGTGATTTCCCTCCAACTGTCTGAACAAAGAGCCGATGTGAGGCGGCACAGATGTTTCCTGAAGCGCTCGAAGTGACACTATCACGTTACATACCTGTCACATGCCACAGAAACAAGAGGGATTCACGCCGCAGCTAATGGGAGTTGTTCAGAGTTATTTATTTCTTTTTTCAGGGATCATTTCATGGCTGTGAACTGGAACCAATCACAGCTAATAGAGTCTGTAGCTGTCAGAGATGGAGGCGGCTCGGGAGACACAGCGAGATAGGGGGAGCGACACCTGTGGGGGGAGAACTGACAGGAAGAGGGGGAGAGAGAGGGAGATAGGGAGGGAGGCAGTGGAGGAGATCAAATTAGAGCAAGGCGGTGGCTGAGATTAGCCCGACATGGCTGAACCGTTGTTTGATGGAGGCTTAAACATCCCGTGCCTCCTCCACCTGCCCCTGAGCTCGCCCGTAAGCCTGTCGTGAACCCTCACGCTGAGGAAACTCTCTCCAGGTGGGAAATGGATCAACCTTGGTCCTGCTTTAGGAGCTTT
>CM028859.1:4290155-4303122 GCA_016801935.1 Platichthys stellatus
GGTTTGGTGCGGTTTGGTTTTGCTTATTAATTTCTAATGCGTCGCAGATGTGTCCTGTTTGGATCCATACGTCTCAACATCGCACTCCGATTGGTGCTCGTACGTCCATGTGCACAGACACACACTCCCACACGTGCACAGACACACACACGCTCGTGGACAGCGGGGGGATGCAACATTAAAGGGAATAAAAATGAGCGAGGGATGAAAGTGGCAGTGAGCACAGCAGAAGGGAGGAGAGGAATGGATTAAAGGAGAAGTGAAGGGCAGCAGAAGGAGGGGGGGGGGGCGTGTTGGGTTTATCTCAGGACAGGGTTTCATTATTTACCGTGTCGCAGCATCACAAACCCACTTGTTACATCCCCGGCTCATTGCTTGCTAAGAAAACACCTTCATCTCCCGCTCGGAGGAATCAACAAGTTGTCACCGTTTCAACACAAACACACACTTTCTGCCGCCGAACCAACAACGAGGGCTGTTTCCTGAAGTTGCTTATTTTTCAGCTGAAATGAAAAGGAGATCAGAGCACCGGTCGTTTTCCTCCCGGTTCAGTCTGAGTTTGCTCGGCCGCTGATCGGAGCTGAGATAAACACATGAGCCACATTTCCTCTGTGTTTGCAGCGGCTGGGCTTTAATCTTAGTTTTGGGCTTTTTCCATTCAAGCGACTTAGACTAATTGGATCAATATTTTTGACGGTGATCGATTGCCTTACACAACGAGAAACCCAAAGATCTGGGCCTCTGCCTGAAGAAGACTTTTCCGGAGCATTGATAATCAATAAGCCGCCGACTTTAAGGATGCGTGGGAAGCTTGTTTGAGCTGATTTCTTTGTAGCACTAGATATTGACAGATGGCACAATGTCTCTAAGTCCAGTTTATAATTATCTATTGACGGAAAGTAAAGTATCTTCTTCTGATACCGAGGATCAAACCATTGACTGGCTGATGACGCTGTGGGAGGGACTGGGATGGATCAATATGTAAACAACAGTCTGGTTTGTTTCCATTGTATTGTTTCCTGGTGTTAAAGCTGTCTCTCAGGAAACACAATTTTAATTTAAAATGCATCAGTTTAACCCTGTGACATGAAAGTCAGTGGAAAAGAGGCGGGTTTTAAACGGTTGTAAGTAATTTGAAATCATATTTTTCTGGTTGCTAATTCTGACCCATTCTGATTGTGATGCTCACAGTAAAATAGCAGGTGGGGAAATGCAATGCAAAGTGTGCTAACCATGCTAAACACGCTCACTATGACAATATGTTTACAAGGTCACCGATAATCTGCCTAATGATCTTATTCTGAACTAGAATCCATAAATTATTCATTGAGAAATAAATCAGAGTCATGAAAAATACAAGTGTCAACTTCTATTTAAAAGTTATACTCATTTTTATGATTTGTTAAATTAGAAGATTCCAAACATAAACCAATTGCAAAAGCAAGAAATCCACAAAACTTGATAAAACTTGACGGCTGTAACTTGCTCTCTCTGTTCACCTCATCTTTCTTCCTGTGTCTCTCCGCCTCCTGTCTGCTTATGAGGACATGGAGGTGACTCGTGATGAATAGTGATGAGCATATGGGACAAATATGTGTGTGTGTGTGTGTGTGTGTGTGTGTTTGTATGCGTAGAGTTATTAATGTGAGACCTGCAGCCCTCCTTAGTCTGTTCCCCAGCCTGACACTCCTGCGTCCCTGTGGGAGGAGACATCCTGATTCTGTCAACAGCGCCGACTCCGAGCCGGCGTCACCAGAGGCCCGACCCGCCTCCGAGGAGGCAGAAGGGAAGGGTATCCAAAGACAAAGGAGGAGGAGAAAGATAAACCGATACAGAGATCTGACGAAGCAATAAAGGAAATAGATTTAGATCCAGAGGGGGGTGCAGGGAGATGATAAAGCCAAAGGGGGGATGTGAGAGATATTCGGAACATCCTCAGTCCTGGTTCTCTGTGCAGTCAAACACCGGTTTTTACTTCCTTCAGGGGCTTTTGTTTTCCATAAGCTGCTCCGTGTGGCTGTAGTGTGCAGTAAACAATGTCAGTGTGGCACTCCCGTGATAAACAGATTTTCCGCGAGGCTCTTTTTGAGTCCAAACATTTTGCTTTTAGGATAACACTGCCTTATAAAGTCTCATCGGGGAGAGGAGGAGACTTAAGGAGGTTCTGCAGCCGAGTGGGGAGAGATGCATAAATCCAATTGGTAACAATATGCACGTAAGAGTATCTTGCTGCAGGTGTGTCCAGTTTATTTTGTGTTTATATAATTGAAATTTGAATTTTGAGCTCTCTGATCGCATCAAATTTAATCTTTTTCTATTAATAATTGAGAAATTCATGGTCAATAACAGTTTTAGCCCAGTGGAAGCTGAGATTTAATTGTTGTACTGTATTTTAGACTCCAGACTGTGTGTGTTTGTGTGTGTGTGTGTGTTTGTGAGCAGTCACTTCATCATGCTCAAGCCTCTACATGCAGGACTCGTCATCCTGGATTAGGCACCAGGCTGAGATATCATTAGTTTCCAGTCACAGAGAAGGTTTTTGTATCAACAGCGCTCACGTTACATAAGCACAGCGAAGCCTTTTCCAACTGAGAGGCTCTTTGTGTTTTATGGTAAGCTCGGCTGATTGTAAGTGAATCCATTAAGCCTCCATATGGACGTGTTGATCATCAGCCTAAATCAAACGCCTCAATTAAATGGTTTAGTGTTTCTCGGCAGGCCCCTTGTTCCTGTAAGTAGGACGGTCATACCTTTGTTTATCTGGATTAGGAAGTTTGTGCTTTCGCTCCTGGGAAATGAAAACTCTTTTTTTTATGTTTTCCTCTTGCAGCAGGATTCGCTGTGTAAACACATCGAGACGCACAGAAGCTCAGCGATTAACTTACAAATTTGTGACACTGACACGAGGATTAGATTTTCCCAAAGCTTCAGGGAGCCGTTCCCCTTAAAAGGCATCAATCCTCCTCTTAAAACCGATTCTGAACCTGTTCTGGATCCCGAGCCATCGCCTCCGTTGTACTTGAAACACGACTCTGGAAAGTTTGTAGGTTGTTCTTTGTCGTAGGCAGCAGCTTGTGTTCACAATAGACAACAAACACAATGTGTCGGGAGAGAATAGAGCTCGTTCATCAGCGTTCAGCAGGTTGCAAACACCAACATTTATCTTCTCGGGTTAGTTTTTCATTCTCATCAAGAGCTCTTTCTGAAGTTGGGAATATAAGTGGTTATATAAGTGTAAATAGAGTCCGGGGAGGTGAACCTGAGACATTAACACCTGTATTCCTCTTTAAAAAAGACTCAGTGCTTTAAGCCCAGTGATCCGTGCCATGATGTGACATGACATTCTCTCTCCCTCCCAGTTAAAAGCTGCTCAGTGTTACAGGTTAGTCCCCTCTTGAATAATCCACTTCCAGGGGAGATCCACCTCCACCCCCCCCTTCCCCCCTCAACCCCTTCCTGTTCCTCCTGAGCAAAGAAAAAGAAAAAACGACCCACTAAGCTTTGACAGCAGCCGCTTCTTTCTAAATCAAGCGTCCTAATTAGTGCCTTTAAGTAAATGCAGATCCCGCGCGGCACCATATGCAGGACTGAATATTCATGTGGGCTCTGAGCTGGCTGTCGCTGCTCCGGCCCAAACCGGGCTGCGATCTCCCCTTGCCCTCATTATTCTGATGTGCTGACAAAGAGCAACAAGGCAAAGGACAAGAAGGAGAAAGCAAAGTCACGCTCTGGAAAAAAGTTCACTCCAAACTTCACCACAGTGGGGAAGGAGAAAATAATCTACTTAATCTGTGTCGTGCTAGTGATGTCGCTGTTTCACGTATCTATATTTCTCTACAGCGCCATCTATGGCTAAAAGCAGTAAGTGCGGCTAATTGTTTTTGGACTACACTTCCTGAAAGTTGGCACCTGGGCCACGCCTCCATGTGACAAAGCATAAAGCCTAAAAGGGACTTGAGACGATAATGATTCTTCGTCTAACATTATGCTAATTCATTATATTAGCACTTGTGAGCTAACACTACCTCAAGTTCATATGTTTAACATTTGGCTAATTTACCATGTTAGCACTTGCGAGCTTGACACTACCTCAAAACGTAATATACGCAATTATCCCTTGCACAACATGAGGCTGCGCACGTTAGTGTTAGCTAAAGGTTACCCTCTTTTCCTCAGTGGGTCAAAGGTCAAAGTTTTACCTCATTTATGAAATCTGTAAAACTACCGAGCGTCTCTCTGGGTTACTTTGGAATTTGTCCTTCTATCCTGGTGTAATTGCTGCAGGACTTTTCATGTTTCACCTCATTATACAGCACTTACGATGACTGTTGTTTATTCTCCACAGCACGTGTAAAGATGGATACTCTATCCTCCAGGCTTTGGAAGATACAGCTTGTGCGATAAATCATAAGAGAGCTTCATACATAAAAAAAATTCATGCTGCAAATGAGATTAAATTCAAGATTAACGCTCTTTGATTTCTGCAGCGTTGGTCATCAGGCTGGATGTTCATTTGGATGGTGCTCTGCTACACCTCCTCATCATTTAGCTTCCAGCTTTTTTAACAATAAGTTTTGCAGTTATAAGCTTTTAACACAAAATGAGACGATGCAAGGAAACAGACGATCAATGAGGTGAATTGTCCATTTGATTGTTTCTTGGATTTTAAAAAGGTGCAAATTTGATTCGTTTTACAAAGATAAGTTTGTTGTACATCTCAGACATTAGTCTGTTTTAACTTTGAACTCATGATAACACTGAACACACAGTTGTATTGCGTTTGTATTCTAAATGACAAGAGTTGTAAATAACAACCTGTCTGATTGTTCCTTACAGGACTTGGCTGTACTGCTGCAGGTGGTTATAGCTCGATTGGTTGATGGTTCAATTCCAGCTCAGACACTAAACCCTAAACTGCCATCATAAACTAAGTCACTTTGGATAAAAGTATTTTCCAAATGAATTTAATTTGTTCCTTGATCCCGGTAGTTAACTCACAGTTCCTGAACAAAGCCTTCCTTTTATATGTATTTTTGGTATTTGTTTTCTATTTATAGTGAAGTAAAGCAAAATGAAGCTAATGGCCGCGCAGGAAAATTATTTAAATGACTGTTATTAAAGTGGTTGGCAGCACATCTGCAGGATTACTGAGGCGTGTTGCTGCCACGTTGTGGGTTGAACGTGTCCGAACGTTGTTCATCTCCAGGAGCAGATATGTTCCTTATTATCAGGCGGATTAATGTTGCTGTGTCACAACCGTCTTTATCATCAGGCAAATAATGAGACACCACCTCGGCTCCATTATCACGAAGGAGGCCGCAGTGTCCGACGGGCATTTTAATTGGTAGCCGGGCAGAAAAGTATGTTGTTCGGTGAAAGAGCTGCGGTCGACACTTTCTCTCACAAACTGCGAAACACGTCAGTGAGAAGCGGTAACAAGCGCTGGTGTGTGTCTGTGTGTGTGTGTGACGGGGGTGTGTGTGCATGTGTGGGTGAATGTGTAGGCTCCAAATAATTTGACGAGTGTCTCCAGTGGAGGAGGAATGCGAGCTGAGGAATGAGGAGCTGCCCGTCCTTCACCTGCTGCTCCGCTCCGTCCTCAACACCTCCAGCCGCCTCTCGCTTGGACCAGCTCCAAGTGCCGCCAAGGTCAAGAGAGCGCTGTCATTCAACACCGCTGTGTGTGTCTGTGTGTGTGCGATGTGGGGGAGGGGTGAGAGCAGGGGGTGCGGACATGTGTGCAAGAGCAAACACAAGCCTAGACGTGTGTGTTTGTGTGTTAGTTGCTGTGGTAACTGCAACAGACAGTAACAATGGCTGCAGCCGGGGAGTTTGTACTCTCTTTCTCCTGGTTTAACAGTGTGTGTGTGTGTTTGTGTGTGTGTGTGTGTGTGTGTGTGTGTGTGTGTGTGTGTACTACTCACATCAGAGTATCCTCCTCTGACAGACCCACTACAGATCTGGATCATCAGTATGTCAAAACAACACTTCAGTGTTCTGAGCAACATTCTGCCTCGCATTAAAAAAACTAATATAAGAAATAAACTTAAAACAATAATTATAATGTGTCCACCTTTCATTTTCATTTACGTAAATCCTATTTGGATCCTAGATAAAATCGTACAAATGTGCTAATTGTCGTACGTCTGACACCACTGGTTTCTGTGTCTGGTCAACTGACAAGAGGAGAGCTGACTGATCAGTTAAGGAGTTGACCTCTCAGAAGGAACAGACCTCTCACACCTCATGAGATATTATCCAGCTGGAGGATTTTGTGTCTTGATGTCAATGACTGTTTCCAGCTCCAAACCAAGAAGGACGTAAAAAGGCCATCTGTAAATTGAGCGTCTCCATTGGAATGTCCAAAGAAAGTTTAGATCAATTACACGCACTGTGATATCAGTTGACTCTGATCATAACTTTTATTATATTACGACTTTCTGCTTGTCCCAGATAAGAAGCTTCCTACTGTCGAGAACCCTGCCAACTAAACTCTGCTTCCTCCGTCTCCACCATAAACCCTCCGCCGTCTACTGGGAGAGTTTGAGGAGACAGTGGTTTGGCCGTGAGAAAGAATCCTTCTGTTGACCATCAGTCTTCTCTCCTCCTCTCCTCCTCTCCTCCTCTCCTCCTCTCCTCCTCTCCTCCTCTCCTCCTCTCCTGTCGTCACACTCGAGGGTCGAGCCGGAGAAATACTCACCTCCCTCGTTTTTCCTGTCTTTCAACATCTCCTCCTCGTCCTCTTCCAGGTTTCTCCCCTCTTTGATTGTCACTCATTTAAAGTCCACTTTGGCTCTTCTGAGCCCCCGTGGACTGAAAGGCTGAAATTGTTCACATTCATCGATTCGCTTTATTTCCCGTGTCTGAGAATTTCTCCTCCGTCTGATTGTCTCCGTGGCTCCACAGGAAGCATCCGTCCCTGTGGTAGCGTTCGCGATCTGATTGGCTAATGAGAGGAAATGAGAGTTTATCTGCTTCGGAGGCCGACGAGGGAGAGAAGAGTCAAACCTCTTCGACCCTGAGCAGGAAAACAAAGCTTAGTTTAACCGTCTCCTCGGGGGCTGCAGACAGATTACTGCTAATGAATGTGCCGGATCGTACCGTGGGGGAGCTCATGCTGCCTCCATGCACAGAGATATGAAACTCAAATTAGTATTTCCATCATTTGAGGAGGGAAATTGTGAGAAAAACAGCTCCTCAGTGCTTTGACTCATTTGAGTCCACATCCATTGGAGCCTCTTGATCATTGGAAGATGATTTTTCCTCACAACACAGTCAGTCGCTCTCTCTCCGACCTCCTCACACGTGACTCCTCTCATCCATCTCAGCCTGATTTGATGCGTTTTCATTGGTGTGGGATTCGGCCGATGTGGCTGGAGAAAGAACATCGTGTTAATTTAACCCGGGGCGCCTTCGGTGGCAGATTCCTGAATCACCTGAACCTGTTCTGTGACGAGTCTGGCACCGGAGACCAGGGCGGCTTTATTTAGATTTCGGTTGTCATCGCGGCTGCAAAACAGGAATGGCTGGTTCTTCAACATTAAAGATTTTTTCTTTGTAGTGAATATCAGATTCCATAAAAAATGATTTATTGGCCCAGCAGGTTTGTTATGAAGAACATTAGTTTTCAGTGTTCTTCGGTGTGCGGACACTCCCTCTCTGAAATGTTGAGCCTGATCACGTTGGATGTGCACACAAGACTGTTTATTAATATTATATATTAAACATTATAGAGATCTTTTCTACAGTAGCTTCATGCTACGTCCGAGCTTTTCTCTAGATCATTATCAGTGACTTGTAAAAATAACATTTTACCTGCCCTTTATGGTAGGTCGACTACTGGCAGAAACTTGGACTATGGGCAGAAAAGGTCTCTGGTTCGACACAAAAGACGAACCTGGATTGATCTGTCCAAAAATCCAAGAGGATTCTCCCTACCCTGTCTAGTGCCCCTGAGCAAGGCACATTACTCCCCCAACATGGTTGCTAACTGCTCTGTGTGTCCTGCACCAGATGGGTCAAAATCAGAGGTTAAATTTCCCTACCTGCATGAGTGTGTCTGTGCATGTGTGTGGGATAAATAAATAAATGTATCTTAATGTCTTTATCCTGTACATGTGAAAGTGAGAAATGAGGAAGAGAAAGTGGTTTTATAAATCTGATCTGAGATCATTTAGCAGCTGTGCAGCCTCTGTCCGTCCCCTACATTGACTTCTCCTCTAAAAAAACTCGCCTTATTTCACGTTTTACATTTGCTTCGTTGACCTCCTTCTCCTCGGAGTGTTGCTCCTTCTGTCTTATGATCTTTCATGAGACAAAAAACCTCTACACCCACAGACCGGCCATAAAAAAAACCATTGACCCTACACTGATTCAAACAATAATACCCGAGCAACAGACAAATACTCGCACAGAAATTCGGCTTTGTCACATCACAAAAGGGACCGATGGAGTCTCATGGAGTGGAATCATCTCCGCTGGTGGATTTGCACTAAGAGAGAATGAGTGACTCTGCTTTGTGATGTGTCACACAGGCCTGATGTCAGCCCCCGCTCTTACTGAGAATGATTAACTTGACGTTGTCTACTTGCACAGCGAACGAGCACTCGCTTAATATTCCCAATTCCATGCACTCTCGCATAATTTGATTATTGATTGAATGCAGATATGCATCTCGTCTAAGTGGCTGCGCTCGAGGACCCGGTTATGAATTTAAAATTTATTTCGGTCCCGTGATATTTCAGTGCCTGTGTGCAACTCCCACATTATTAATCCAGGACAGGAAACTAATATAGTAAGTTGTTAAATGTCTGATGAATGACATTTAAATGTACCAACAGTAAACACAGCAATGCATCATATCCTTATTGTGTGTTATTGAATTAGATTTGAAAATAAAACTGACGGATGAGATTGTTTCCAAAACACAGCTCTGTTCAAATATTAATAAAGCACATATAGATATATTTATATATATACTGTATGTAACAGGAGTCGGTGTCTCAGCTGCAGCCGAGCACACGGACTTCTGGGTATTTTCCAGGGATATAACCTGAGGAAGAGGTTAAGAAATCAATATATGAAATATGTCAGACGAGCCAACGGGAGCATGAAGCTTCAATATTGTGTTTGGATTTGCAGGATGATGACATTTCAGGACGATATGTGAGATCTATTCATAACCGGAGAGCCACAGCTGGAGTGTTTCAGCTCTCAACACAGAGAGAGACACACAAATAACTCGCACAATTTCCTGTTTTAACCCTTTTTCACTCCATATTTGTATTTGTTTTCTTTCTTGTTTATTCATATTTGTACACCTTCATGCTCCTTTCAAAGTTTGTATTTATAAATATGTATTACATATAGAACTCTCCCTGTTTGCTGGTGTGCTGCCATTAATTGCCATAATCTGCTGTTGCTGTCGTTAGCTGTTAATGCTAACTCAACACTTCCTGGATCTGTTCCACATCAAAATCCTTCCATCAGTTCGAGGAGTGTGTTTCCCAACTGAGTCCTGTTATAGTCTGTGTGTGTGTGTGTGTGTGTGTGTGTCTGTGTGTGTGTGTGTGTGTGCAAATGTTACGTAACTCTATTCTATAATTGCAAATAATGATGTTATGAGTTAATACATGACAGAATGTCATAAATATTCTTTTCACCATGAATCACCAGGCCAATGTTTATCCTGTATGAACCTGGTTTTATATTTTATGAGTTAAGTATGATATTGCAGGTCTTTCTCAGAGTAATTATATTTATGGTGTAATTTATTTGCAGTTTTCTCTTGTGAATGAAGTTCTACATTCTCGTGCTCGGCTGTCATGAAGGTCGTAGACATGTTGGCTCGGGTGGATGGTTCTGGGATTTGTAATTTCAGGTTTATAGGACGACTTTTCTAACATCTGTACAATGACTGCAAATGAAAAAACAGGATCTTGGCTGATGCTCGTGGATTTATAGCAATATTATGATATATGTTTGTGTCCCTGTTTAATAAATCAAGACATGGATCGTGGCAGACAAAGAATAGGACGTCAAAGGAAGTGGATGAGGACGATTATTCAGGCAGAGTTAAATTCACTGCTGTAGATTGATATCTCGGTTATATTTGAATGAACCTTTGTTATTTCCATCTCTACTCATGACATCTAGTTCATGTCCAGCTGCTCTGCTTCCTCTCTTTAGTCCCGTTTAGGTTGTTTCCTTATTGGAACCAGAGGACCTGAAGAAACAAGGTGTTTTCCACATAAAGTACAGTTTATCTACTTTGTCCTTGTATTAAGATTAGTTTATATAGTCTAGAAGCATATATTTAAAACAAAGGACCAAGCAGAGCATGTCGGTGTTTATTGATTAATGCATTAGCGATCACAGAGGATTAATACTCATTTTCTTCTTGCCTCCTCAACGTCATTCATCGCCCAATTTCCAAAACGTTAGAACGAAGCCCGGTGGAGCAAAGAGCGGTTCGTCAGTGAATCGTCTTTAAACAACAGGACCCTGTTCCTCACAGCTCGGCCCTGAGCTGTCAACACATCACCCGGAGAGGAGGAATAAATAAGTAATCGGGGGGGCGTGTGTTTGGCTGAGGTGTTTTTCTTCCTTGACAAAAGCCTTGGGGGCATCGCAGCAAACCCAACCTGCTCTGGACTTCCCCTAATCAGCCCAGCCGCTGTCCATCAAGCCGGGCCCCCCCGCTCCATCGCGGAGGAGCCAGGCCGATCCGGAGAACCAGTACAGTAGCCGCCCCCAACCCCCCTCTCCCACCCACCTCCACCGAACTGCTCCCTCTGAATATACACAAATTAGCTGCGTTAGCGAGGCATTGCTCCAGGGCAACATTTAATTGGCTGACACTGAATGACATCCCTCTCTTCTCCATCGTCTGGCAGCAGAGGAGAAAAGCACGAAGCCAGGCGGAGGGGGAGATGTTTGGAAGTCACCTTGACTCAAACCAGAACCTCCCATCAAACAGCATGTTTAGAGCAGCATCTACACATCCTCTCTTCAGGCTCATAGTGCCTGATGTAATCAAAACCTTTTTCAAAACACAGGAGTGATATAATCTTCTCAGAGGAAAACGATAATAACATTTATATTCTCCAAATATTGCTCCCAGGGTAAAATCCAGCCATGTTAGTGGAAATTGAAAAATCGAAATACAATTGGAAAGATGGTTTAGTTCATAATGATTGACAGCTGAGACCTTCCCTCCACGTTCACCAGATTCTGCCTCCAAATACGCAAGATGGCTTCATTTCTGGATACTGGGAAGAAGTGGAGACATGATGGTGGATATAATACTTAGTCTCTATATGTCAACAAGGTGATGAAGTGGTGACCTGTCCAGCAGGAACACAGCCTCTCTCCCAATGTGCTTTTGACCCTCAGAGGATAATCTCTATAGATTATGGATCTATAGTCGTAGTGATGATAGTAGAGCTCTACTGTAATTAGTCTGTTGGGTTATCTGCAGCTTTCTACTCCCTCGTTCCTCTTCCGTCTTGTTTGCCTTCTTAACTTCCACTGCCTCAGTTCCCTCTGTCACCAGGAGCAGTGGGATTTCACAGCCCTTCTTTATTTTCTCAGCTGTTGCGTTTCATTTATTCTCACTGCACCTGTGTGTGATTGGGTCTTATCCTGAAAACACAGGTGTAAACGCTATTGCTGACTCTCTTTTTAAAAGCGCACTGCATCGTGGGACGACTGTGGAGAATCCAGACGACAAATCCAAACTCTGCCACTGGGACGAAAAAGAGAAAAACTGCTCCTGAGATTCTCCCGCTCACAGACGTGACCTTTACATTTCTGTGTGGTTAAAGTCTGACCACCTGTCACGGCTTGACGAGCTAATTAAGAGCCCGTTAGCTGATTGTGCGAGCTGTGGAGTCGATGTGTAGCCGGATCTGCAGGGATTGTGTTTGTGCGTCGCTATTAGCCGATAATGGGTTCACTGACTTTACACAATGTGGCCGCGAACGGATCCGTCCTTTATCCAGAGAGAAGAAGGACAAGACGCCACGTTAATGGAGGTGGAGGATTCTCTTTCTTCTCGTCAGTTCATCCCTCCGTCCCTCTCTCATTACCCGTCTGTGGAGTCCCTCGTTTGTTTCACATGCTCTTCACCAGAAACAATGCACTGACCCCCTTCTCCTCAGCCGGAGGTGCTTCCTTCAGGGGCCACGGAGGGGCCTCTGAAAGACTGGGAGCGCAAGTGTGTGTGACACATTGTGAGAGAGTGTATTACTGTGAGGGCCTGAGTAATTAAGTGTGTGTGTGTGTGTCTGTGTGTGTGTGTGTGTGTGTGAGTGATGGCCTGGCCCTGGTCTGTGTGCGTGATTGCACGTGTAAATGTGATCACTAGTGTGAGTGTGTGTGAGTGTGTGTTAGTGTGTGTGATCTGTTTTCAATTAGCCCTCTTGTGTCCCCGGTAGCCTGGAGGCATGACTAATGTCTTGGTGGGCCGGAGCCACAGCTGATGTGGCTGAAAGGGCCCCCCCCCCATCTGCTGCAGCAGCATCACAATGAGGAGCTGGATGGTCCGAGACAGAAGAGCGCGGCGGGGAACTAAAGGCGGCGAGCATCATGGGAATGGCGGCGGGGAGAGGGGGAAGAAGCCATTAGGGACAATTTGTGCTTGGGGGAGTGTGTGTGTGTGTGTGTGTGGGGGGGGGGGGGGGGGGGGGGGACACCCTCACAGATACATGGTGCAGGGAGCAATTAGAACTGTCCGACATGCAGCGGCGGGAGCGTGATCACGAGGAGGAACTGTCACGGGAACATGTAGGAGCACGTTTTCAAATGTCAGAGTTTGTCTTTGGTACCAACGTTCAAACAGAATCCTTCATATTGGACATCTGAACTTTTAGAAGAGCACATACCTCCAGTAAGTTCTGCACCATATCTGTCACGATCATTTGGACGTGGATGTAAAACTAGTGAGGATGCATTTAAAAGTTTGTTT
>CM028859.1:4314674-4343761 GCA_016801935.1 Platichthys stellatus
TGTCTCTCTCACTCTGGTTTTCCTCTCGCTCCTTTTTCTCAGTGCTCTTCTTTTTTCATCCTCCTCTTCAACTCTTCTTCCTTCAGTCTCCTCCTCCTCCTCCTCCTCCTCCTCCTCCTCTCACATCGGTGAATCCTTTCACATGTCCTCCACCGTCACAGAGGAATGTGACCCGAGGAGAGTCAAAGTGATACTTTGGAGGATGATGTTCCAGCTTTGACATGTATCCTCACATGGGTATGCAAGGGTGTGTGTGTGTGTGTGTGTTGGGGTGGTGGTGTGTGTGTGTGTTTGTGTGTGTTTGTGTGTGTGGGAGGGGGGGGTTCATTGTGTTTAAGGGCCTGAGAAAGCAACTTTCAAAGATTAGTGTGAGAGTCTGAACTCCAAAAATCCCCAAATCTGCCCCTCGTTTAACCAAACAAGGCTTTTTTGTATTAAGTTTACATGTGGACGATAATCCAGAGGAATTTCTGTGGGCCACTGTGGAAATCTCAGACAACAGGATGTTTGTGTACAAACAGAGATCAATGACAACAGAATGACTGAGGTCGATTCTTTAAAGTTTTCTGTCCTGAGAATTCCTCTTGAAAAACCTCTTTAAAAAAACCTCTTTTATACAAAACGTTAGAAGAAGACATGCTATCCCCCGCTGAGGGGGGAGGGGGGGGGCAATGTGCACCACCCACAGGCTCTTATAGTGAAAGAACAGGACGTTAGCTTTTCCATTACCGATGATATGACGGATGAGGTTAAATTCAAGTTACGCAGCAAACAGAAATAAATAATCGTGATCCATTACGAATAAATACAAACAGTGAGAAGAAAACACAGCTGACTGGTTAACTAACAGTGTGGTTTTAAATACGTCATTTCAAAGTAAAAGCAGAGTCGGGCCAAGTGGATATGTCACAAATCAAAAAGGAAAAAAAGGGATTCCTCTTTCCCCCAGAACCAATCTGACCTGAAGGAGGTTTTGTATTTTATCCAAAATGGAACTAGTAGTGGAACCATTACACCTGGGCCACACTGCATGGGTGGGATACGCCTCACCGACTCGTATGTCAGCAACACTTCCTGTTTCCAACCGGGTGAAAGCCGGATATATCTGCAAACATGACGTGCATGTGCCAAACTACCAGTGAGGAATCCAGATGCACGTTCGCTAATAGTGCTGACTTCACTTTCACCATGATGTGCCAGTGGCTTATTGGTGTGATTCCAGTTCACCTCCATATTTTCATAGCTGCGTTTCAACATCGATGTCACCTCCTGTAAATCACGAAAGGGAAATGATGTCAGCGCGTCCCGAACTGCTGCTTCCAAACCCGGTGATGAATTGATCCGCCTCTCAGGGCGAGAACACTCAACACTATTCAACAGCTCCGTGAAGCAGTTTGATTACAGCTCAGACTCAACCAACATGGGGCCGTTTTCTTCTTGACCTTTTCAACAGGTAGACGTTTGACAGCGTAAAATCAAAGAGGCCAAAAAGGTTTTATAATATGGTTTTTAGCGGCTCTGTGTTTGTGTTCTGCAGTTTGTGTTTTTGCATTGATTCACCAATCGGGCCGGATATCCACACATTGATGGATTAATTAGAATTAACCCCCCCGGGACAAATAAAGTTGTTTTGAATTCAACGTGATTGTGCACTTATTAGTTTATCCATGTCCCATCTTCTAACATGGAGGAGGTGGAGGTTCATGGCCTATGTTGCAGCCCACCACCAGGGGGCAATCAAGATGATTTGCCTTCACTTCAGAGCACTGACATGTCACATATCTTTATTTACATTGTATGATCCATGAACATATTTTCAATGTTTTAAATCATTGCTCCGATTTCTTGCCGCAAACAACACTGAATAAAATGTGTTAAAACTTTGATTATTTGTGTTATTAATGTTATTGTTGGATTGAGATTCTGTATTTTGTATTATTTTCAATCGTTGAACCCTTCGCATCTTTCCAACAAAATAAAAGTTAGTTTTGACATAATTGTGAATCACAACAACAACAGCAGGTCTGCTACCATCACCCTGTTTAAACTCTGTCTCTCGCCAACACCAACACACACACACACACACACACACACACACACACACACACACATACATACGGTACTAGACACAAACAGCCATCACAAAGGAACTAAGCTGAGGATTTATTGTGCTGGTGCGGTTTGAGGAACTTACATGAAACTCTGTGATCCAGGGATTCTCCAGTCGCCGCCCTCCCTCTGCCGCGATGATTCCCTCACCAGCAGCTGAAGTCACCGTATGAAGCTGCGATTACTCCGTCTGCCCGTCGTGTGTTTTCATGTTTTCAGCAGCACAAGCTACTTTCTCCCTCCATATTTAAAAATGCATTTGATTACTCTTTGTTTTTTTTCTTATGCCAAATTACAAAGATAGTGAGCACATGGGACTATGGTTTTTTTTTGGCTGCCTTGGATCCTGGAGGTAAAAGTTTAACTCGTTTTTTTCACATGTTCAGTGATGGACAGTTCCAACAATTCCAAAACCTGGAGGGACAGCTCTAATATTCTGTTGAACCAATTAATAGATTTTACTACTGTGTGTTTCTAAGATATATCTTCAAACTCTGACTTGATATTATCCCACATGACTCAGCATAAAGTCACCAACTCTGAGACACGAGGACATAGTTAAATCATGACATTTCAGCCCATTTCTATTTCATCTATTATCAAATATAAAACCAAACATATTGTAAAAATGAACACTTGAACAGACAAAATGAAATGTATTTGTGGTGTACTTAAAATGTTCAGTTTGTTTCATGTCCCATCTGCTAACATGGAGGAAGCAGGATTTAAGACCTACACCCTACCCAGCCACCAGGTGGCAATGGTCACTTTTAGCTTTACGTTCATTAAATTGTAAGAAGTGAAACAGCGCCCCCCAGAGGTCAATCATGGTGGTCAACGTGGGTGAGGTGAGGTTTACGTCTTTGGATTAAGAAGAGAATAAAATCTGTGAATGGACGTGAATCAAAAACTAATTATTTGGCAAAATAACCAAATCATTAGAATCGAATGAAGACAGTCTCACAGTTTGTTAATGAGATGAAAATAAGGGGCGGGAAAGTAGAAGGTTGAGATGTCGGCCTTAAATAGTGTAACGCAGTCTGTGCTCGCTGGTGTTTGCACTGATGCTCCACAATGTGTGTATTTTCTGGTTTAAGCTCGTACAGGCTGTTATTTATTTTTTTTCTCCTCCACCAGTGGCGACTCTAAAACATCTCTGGATGTGATTTTGTGTTTGCACGTCGGCCCTGCGACACACGGGAGACCTCTCTCGCCCTAAAGTCGGCTGTGATTGGCTCCAACGACCCTCAGAGGATAAGCGGCACAGATAATGGGCGGGCGGACTAATGATTTCATCACATCTGACATATTTACACACATGCTAAGTAGAGGCGATGGCCACGTATTGCACCAGGCTTACCGCACGTTGTAAACAGACTGCGGCCTCGTTACAGTGCACACAGCGACTCGGACGTACGGATACAGGTGACGTGGACTTTGGGAGGTGAACTTCTGAGACTGGAGCTGGAACCTGCCGATATGGAGTCTGCGTAATTTAAAGGTTGATTTTTGAAGAAATTACTTAGTGAAAAAACACCAGGACAAGAGATCTTCAGTGAAATGTGCCTGTCAACACTCTGATGCTCTCAGTAGAAGACTCACATCCTGGTGGTGTGTTGCCAGATCTTTCTGCTGCTGTTTGTTTTGGATTTAACTCTGATTTTATTTCCCTGTGCCTGCAGACTGCTTTGTGCTCCTTGCTTCTGTGACTGTAATCTTTGTGAATTGAGCACCACCTTGTGGAGAGTTTGGGAAGATTGCATGATCCCATGTGGTATCTGGTGCAGCTTGTTATACAGAACATCACATGTCACAATTTATAAACAGGTAATTTTAAATTGCACATAAATTTAAGACAAGTCACATTCAGGTAAACGCTTACATACGCAGCATTTACCATCGGACACCATTTAAAACACAGTATCCTGCCCAAGGACACTTCAGAACGCAGACCAGAGTGGACAACCCTCTGGTTCCCAGCTGCCTGGTATTTACGACACAGATACCGAATTAGTCAGATCGCACAGAATAAATCACAACCAAAAGAATCAGGAAAAATTAACAAGGAAAAAGAAAGAAGGGAAAGTGGAAGAACAGAATAATTCTCTTATTTACATGAAAGAAAAGAACAAAATAAAAAAAATAAAAACACATGCACTGATTCCACAGAGGCCGTTAAGTTGTGCACTTTGGATCATGATGAGGTGAGTGGATGCAGGTGAGATCCAATCACCTGACGTGGGACAAACACACAAACACACAGACACACAAACAGCACACAGGCCGTTACACCTGTAATAATACACTTTACACATGCATACGGACTATAGACTCAACACTAGCTCCCTCAAGTGGTTAAAGGCTAAACTGCACTTGAACTGGATCATTTCTCTTCTTTCCTGGCCTCTGGTCTTTGCTTCTTCAGACTGAACAAAAACTCAAGGTTACTTAAAGGTTGGTGGTCGTCTTTTTTTCAAATTTGGCTCAAACGTTTTTTCTTGGACGTGAATGTCGAATGGAGGATATTCTATTACAGTCAGTAACATTCAATGCTCTGAAAACAGTGGAGATTATTTTTTATTTTTATTTGCCTTTATTAAACCAGGTCGGTCCTGTTGAGATACAATGACCTCTTTTCCAAGGGAAGCCTGGCCAAGACAGCTGCATACAAAAAATACAAGACACACAAAAATCACATAACACAGATCAAATAAGATAAGTTCCCTGTTCCCTTAAGATAAGGCAACAGGACTAAAATCTGGATTCCCACCAAAACAAGAACAAGTATGGTTAAGAAGTTTCAAGGTTTATGAGCTCCTTTAACTTTAGAATTTTTATGCAGTGCATTCCAAGCAGCAGGTGCAGCAAACTTAAAACAGTGCTTACCAAATTCAGTGTTTACTTTAAGCATAATTAATAAATAAAGCTCATTTGAACGTAAGCAGTAATTGCTCTGGGATTTAAAGATGTACTTACATAAGTAGTGGGGGAGCAGACCCAAGATAGCTTTATAAATAAAAATATGCCAATGTATAAGTATGTATGTTTGGCGGCATTCAAGACAATTCTTAGTTCAATGAGCTGATTTTCCACAAGGTTAAAATCTATTTGTAAGTTGCCAAGGGCTTCGGCAAGAGTGGTGCCACAACAGTATATAACTGTGTCATCAGCATAAAAATTAAATTTGGCATTTGGGACTTTACTGCCCAATGTATTTACATAAATAACAAACAGAATCGGGCCCAGAACTGAGCCCTGTGGCACACCAGTACAGACATTTAGCAGTGTGGATGAGCTGCCTTCAAAACAAACACATTGTTTTCTATTAGACAGATAATTATTAAACCAGCCAACAACCTGCTCAGATAAACCTATATCAAGCAGGCGTTGCTTTAGAATGGAATGATCCACTGTGTCAAAGGCCTTAGAAAGGTCAACAAAGAGAGCTGTGCACACTCTCTTTTGATCCAGCCAGTCTATTATATCATTAGTGAGTTTGAGTGAGGCT
Source organism: Platichthys stellatus (assembly GCA_016801935.1). NCBI lineage: Eukaryota > Metazoa > Chordata > Actinopteri > Pleuronectiformes > Pleuronectidae > Platichthys > Platichthys stellatus. The sequence goes on from CM028859.1 coordinate 4,320,292, forward strand.
GTAGTTGTGCTGTGTTGTTTCCTAAAGCCGGATTGGTATGGGGAGAGAATGTTGTTAGTGTGGAGAAAATCTTTCAACTGATTGTTTACTAGACCTTCAAGGACCTTTGACAGGATGGACAACTTGGAGATGGGTCGTTAATTATTCAAGCAAGTAGGGTCCCCCCCTTTCAAAAGGGGAAGGACGTAAGCGACTTTACAAATTTTAGGAATACAATTTGTGGTGATAGTGAGGTTAAAAAGATATTGGAGCGGTTTGGCAATAAAATCAGCTGCTAACTTTAAGAAATATGGTTCCAAGTGATCTGGACCAGCAGATTTACTGATATGAAGAGAGCAAAGAGCTCTACGGACCTCTTCCACTGAAAACAACCTAAAAACAAAGGAAGGTTGACCAGCAGAGATAAGGCCTAGAGACATGTTTCCAACATCTGGGGCAGATGACGCAATATTAAAGGCAGGCATAGCAATCGTGGAAGAAGACCGAGAGAATAAGGAGCCAGAGGCAGAAAAATGAGTATTAAAACAATCAAGTATAGTTGCCCTGTCAGTTACAGTGGTAGCATCATTAACAATACAGGGTGGGAGTTCGCTATGATTATCAGTGGCTGAGATGGTTGTGGACTTCAGAAAGAACCCAGCCCCACCCTCCCCCATCATCCTGAGAGACGCCCCAGTCGTCACAGCGGAGTCCTTCCGCTTCCTGGGCACCATCATCTCCCAGGACCTCAAATGGGAGCTGAACATCATCTCGCTCACCAACAGAGGATTTACTTCCTGCGGCAGCTGAAGAAGTTCAACCTGCCAAAGTCAATGATGGTGCACTTCTACACCTGCATCATCGAGTCCATCCTCACCTCCTCCATCACCATCTGGTTCGCTGCTGCCACCGCTAACGACAAAAGGAGGCTGCAGCGTATCATCCGTTCTGCTGAGAAGGTGATCGGCTGCAATCTGCCATCTCTACAGGACATGTTTGCCTCTAGGACCCTGAGGCGTGCAGGTAAGATTGTGGCTGATCCTTCCCACCCGGGTCACAAACTCTTTGAGGTTCTTCCCTCGGGCAGGAGGCTGCGGTCCATAACGGACCAGAACCTCCCGCCACAAGACCAGCTTCTTCCCGGCTGCTGTTGGCCTCATCAACAAGGCCCGGGACCCCCACCTGACTCAGACTTTTATTCTGCCCCCACACCTCAAGGATGTGTTAAACTAACACATTATATTATATTATACTGCATTACATTGCATATTGCAATCTGACACTTTTCACTGTCTTGCATTTCACTTTTTACTTCACTTTTCATAATTTTTATTTATTATATGTATTTTATTTAGATTTGTTTATGTCTAAATAAATGTTACTTTGTATAAATATTAGAAAAAGGGAGTAAATAAGAAGTAAATAGTGTTGTATTTATTGTGTTTGTATGTTTTTATGTTTCTATGTTCATTGTATGCACCAATAACCAGAGCAAATCCCTTGTAGGTGTAAACCTACTTGGCAATAACTACTTTCTGATTCTGATTCTGATGACCCGATTAGAATTTAATGGTCAAAGTCAGTGTGACCTCACATAAAAGATTGGCTCCATCTTTTCAAAGTTATTCAGACATTAGCACGAAGTGTATCGTAATGTTTTGGTGCCCATCTCAGGCGGACGATTTCTATGTCGCTTCTGTCACCAATACTATAGTCCCAGCAATACTCGGGGGGGAGCAGCTTGCTTGGTTTGTTCAGCCAGTAGTACTTGTTGAGGTGACTCTCATCGTGCCACAGAGCCTCCACGTCATTTATTTTGTCCTCCATGATGCTCAGGTAGCAGGCGTCTGTCAGATTCTTCACGTTTGCACACAATCCTCCAAAGATGGCAGCATGGTAGTAGAAATCTCCCGTTTCCATGAAGGCTGTGGATTTCTTGTTTCTGTCATAGGTGAACTTTTCCTTTGGAAGTTTGTAATAATGTGCGTGGAGCAAAGCCACCGAATCCCCAAGAGCCTCTGAGCCGAACCTCGCTTCAAACACTTGATCCACATCGAAGCAGAAGATGTGACTGAAGCTGGAAGCAATCTCCGAATCTATGAGATTCGATATCATACTCATGCGCATCATAGAGATGTCCTGCCATCTGCTGTACATTTTCACCTCGATAACCTTGAGGTGTCGCTGAGGGCCGAGCTCAATTTGCGGTACCTTCTCTGGTGAATCAGTAAACACGTAGTATGTCACTGGTAACCCCGGCATAAAGTGCTTTTCTGCCGAGGTCAGGAAATCCTTGCAGTAGGCATCCAGGTACCTGGGCAAGAGACAACAAAACAGACATTCACTGTGCCATAGTCCAATCATTTGCACTTTGTAAACTTGGAGTCAGGTAGCATTTCTAAATCGTCACGCAATCTCAGCGGTGACAATATTTATGGGGTAAACAAACCTTCCCACAGCAAACACAGTGAGAGCCATGGAGGACCGGAGTTTAATATGCAGCTCGTCATAAGCATTTGCATCAAATATCCCATTCCACATGATCGGGCCCTTCCAGGGTGTGATAGTTTCAACCTGCCCTCTGGCCCTGGAATTAGACAAGATGAAAACCTGTTCTGTACCCTGCTTCTCAGGTAATGAAAAAAAGACAAACAATGCCGGGAGATGGCATGGTGCCCTTCCTTGAGCAAACCTGCATACATATTGAGAGATCTCTTACCCAAAGTTAAGCTCGCCATCTATGTTCCTCCTCTCTTCTTTCTCTCTGGGCACCGGCGGGTTTTCTTCATCGGTATCAAATCTAAAGGATATTTAAAAAAAAGTCGTCATGACAGAGAAGCAAATTGAGGTGATTCTGGCAATGACATGGCATCATCTCACACAGAGAGTTCTACAGCTGTTCAGGAAGAGCGTGATGTGTTTTCACCTGGTGTATAAAAAGGGGAAGCTGAGCACCAGCATCAGAAAAAAGAGGCCGAGCCCCCATATCTTCACGGTGTTATGGAACCGACTGCAACGATAGAAAAGCAGGAAATCAACAAGTTGAATTTGTATATATATAGTTACAAAATATGTCACTTCATATCTTCACAGCCTTTCATGTGAAATGTGTGTTAAACAGACATTTAGCCTGACCATGAAGCCCAGAGGTGTGTGGAGTTTAGTCATTAAAGTAAAGAGGAAGTGTTGGTACTTGGCAGATGAATGCTGTCTACTGAGTGATATTCTACTTTAAAATATAATAAAGCTAAGGGCACTAATTACCTCCAGTGACAGGGTTGTGTTTTCACTCGTTTTGCAGGATTACGCATAAAAAGGAACAAACCATTTAAATCCGAACCTTGGTGGAGGGGTGGAGCCTGCGTCTGGCAGGAAGACATTAAATGTAACTTCTATTGCACCAAATAACCACTTACATTCTCCCGAGGCAGGAAGTAAGATTTATAAAGAATCAGCTTTATAAAGAATCGCTTAAAAAAAATAGAATATCTGAGCAAAGACTTACCTCATCACTGGGAAACGTTCCAGCAAACAAGCTCAACCACGATTAGGCTTCTAGTGATGGTGAGTAAAACTTCACCTTTGAGGGAAAAACAGCATTTGAACCTTTAACAAATTAAAACATTTTCAAGTCAACCAGCAAACGGCACCTCACTCAGATCAGTGAATTCCTGTAGGAATAATAATAAGGATAATACATTCTGTTTATCGAGTGCTTTTCAAATATTTTATGTTTTCATGAAAACTAAAGTAACAGCGGCTTGCACAAGTTTGAAGATCTTTTATCATATCTCCCAAAAACTTAAAACTACATAACTAACGTGAATTAGTTTCAAACGTGATGATTAAAATTAGTTGTAGCCACTGACTCTAAAAGAAGAGCTGAAGAGGATTTAGAAGAAGTTAACACTTTCTGTATAAGTCACGATAAAAAGTTCAAGACAAAGAAATGTTTGTATAAAACTGTGTCTCTGCCAAGTCAGGGTTTCAGTTTGTTTGAGTTCCATCAGCAAACTCCGAGACATGTTTACCTACCTGTGTGCAGGTTGTTTTCACCGGCGTGGATTAGATGAACATGAACACACAACGCTGGTCAGCAAGCGGAGTTATGATTTTTCCTCTGGTGTCAAGCTCCAAATGGAAAAAGCAGCCGTGTAAGAGTCCAGGAAGTTATCACTGTATCCCAGACTACTGCCACTAATTCAGCAGGTGTGTCTGCTGAATGCACAGAGGGGGTGTGGTTCCTCTCCCTGAGGGGAGTGAATCAGGAGCTTCACCAGGGAACGGCCCTGCCTCTTTTCTCCAGGCGTTGGCACAAGGGATGATACACTATCAACTAGAAATCACATTATATTTAGATATGTTTGGGTCTAAATAAATGTTACTTTGTATAAATATTAGAAAAAGTGAGTAAATAAAAAGTAAATAGAGAGTAAATATACATTGTTTCTTTTTATTGCTTTTTTTATGTGTGTTGTATTTATTGTGTTTTTATGTTTCTATGTTCATTGTGTTCACCATAACCAGATCAAATTCCTTGTAGGTGTAAACCTACTTGGCAATAAATACTTTCTGATTCTGATTCTTCAGAGCAAATTCCTTGTAGGTGTAAACCTACTTGGCAATAAATACTTTCTGATTCTGATTCAGATTTAAGTTCACTGGATCTGGATCACGTGAATTATGCTTAAGGCAAATGAATGAACAGTGATACATCTCCACGATGGACTGTAATTATATTACCGGTGAAACAACAGGAACATTTCCTGAACATTCAGGTGAGAAGTGGAGTTTGGATAAAGGCAGCACATGACTTATCCTTTAAGCTCATTAACGTGTATTGCATGAAAGTCTGTATCTAAAGAGATCAAATATTCCTGGATCTGCCCCTGTCGTTGAAAAGTATCATTGAAAAACTGTTCAGAAGTTATTGTTCAGTGTCTTTCCATCAGCCTCGGCCCCGGATCTGATGCGATGAAGCACAAGGACTCAGGGACGAAGTATGGAAATATGTGTCCTCCATCACCACCTGTACCAGCTCTAACGCTAAGCTTTATGTGTGTGTGTGTGTGTGTGTGTGTGTGTGTGTTTGTGTGTGCGTGTTCACACTTTGACAAAGGCAGAATAATGACAGGACATCGTGAGATCAGCATTTTAAAATAAAGAATTAACACCTAAAGAAAAAAAGAAAAATCCACAATAAAGAGACATTTCACGTACTACATGTTGAATCAGTACAATGTCATATTCATATTTACAGATATTAAAGTATTTATTTATATATGGCATGTCTGTAAACCCCCCCGACTATAGTACCTTTTCCCTACCGTCCACCCGATTGGCTCTTGAGAAGGGAACTCCATATAAATGTCAGTGTTGATATGTTGATGCGATGCCAGTGATAGGAAATAATTCACTTTTTTGGTTTTTGAAAAGGACAAAGAAAAAGAAGCAGGAAGCACGTTTTCATTTTGTTTTCCTCTGCAGAGCATCTGGACCTGTGCCGGTGTAACAGGCCATAGTATACCCCCAGTCCGGACTATACCTGGGGTTAAAGGGGCCTAGACTAGATTATACCCCTGGTATATTATGGCCTAGGCCATGTCATACCTCTCAGGCCAGATTATACCCCCATGCTATCAGAAGTGTTGAGTGATATACACAAGAATTACTTCATTTTTCAACATTTGATTGGGGGTTCAGCTTTTTCAGTGTAACAACCCTGAGGTTGTGTGGATCTTTCTCTCCCCCCCTCTCTCCATATCCCTCTCTCTCTCTCTCTCTCTCTCTGCTGTGATGCTTGGGTGTGATGTGGTTCAGGTGTGTCTCTACAAGTGGATGAGTGGGTATGTTTGTTTACAGGGAGCCTTTTGCCACTTTTGCCAGACCCCCAGCCGGACTCACCTTGTGCAGCACTGTGTAAACTGTTCTTTGGTTCCAGCCCGTTCTTGGTAGGGGTGGGAAGCATTTCTTTGGTTGAGGAGTTAGGTCAGTACCATGTCTTTTGTTTCCTTAATTTGAGTAGGGAAGTTTAGGTTGTTTCACCTTAGCATTGTTCTTTTGTTTATTGTTTTGCTGTTAGCCAGCCCTGAAGCAAAAAGAGTCAAACACAAACAGGCTGTAAATTGTTTTTTTGCTGGTTCTTGGGAGCGTGGAAAGGAGGGGGGAACTCATGTTGCGACTGTATTTCCCCTATCAGGTCGTAAACAGTCAGGTTAGTTAAGTGAGAAACCTAACTGACTTAAATCTTAAAGGGGATATATTATGAAAATTTCACTTTTGTAGTGCTTCTACACGTTAATTTGGGTATCTGGCGTGTCTACTGTCCCAAAAAAATAACTCCAGCAATGTGTTGTGGTTCCTTTATGTCAGAAACGATAAACTAGAGTGCGTCAAAGGGGTTACGACCCGAATTGACGTCACAGTCTCGCTACATGGCCTTGCACCCCTGGAGGCGGAGGTCTGGCGGAGGAGCAGAGCTGGCGGCCTGGGTAAGCTACTAGCCAAAGCTCCCTCCTTAGCTCGGGGCGGTTGTTAGCCGGGAAGCTAGCCGAGGGGGGGAGCTAACCAACCGGGGAGCGGGGTGAGAGGGCGGAGGTCTGGGCGAGGAGCAGAGCTGGCATCCAGGGTAAGTTACGAGCCACAGTCGGTGAGGGGACAGTGTCTCTGCCGCTGCGGCCACTCAGATGTCTTACGGGTAGCAGCAGCGAGCTATCGCTAGCTTGCTGCTAGTTTATGTTTAAAGTTGCAGCACTTTCTGGAATGGTTGCTTGTGCAAGTGGGAGAGAACCCATTTCAGGTCCGGAGTGGAGAAACAATGCTCTCGGAGGCTAACCCGAGTTGTAGCTTCTGTGTGTGTGTGTAGCGCCCCGGTTGAAGCAGCAGGTATAAATAGAAAACAGCTGTTTTTGTGGAGCTTTGTTAGAAAATAGCACTGGAACGTGTTCCAGGACCCCCCCCTCCCCGGTCTCCAGCTGCATTGTACCCGTGCTTGGGTGCTCGCTCAGCGGACATCCTCTCCTGCGATGCCCGGGCAGCGAAGCGGAGGAGGAGGAGGAGGGGCACTCAAAACAGGTCAATCTGAGGAGGGCTGATTTAGACAGAGTAAAAAGGTGCTGTTTTAAATACCTTGTGGTATTTTTACCAAAAAATGTTACAGTCATTTCATTAAGACCCCAAGGAACCATATCAAATTGTGGTAAAATGGGCATACGATGTGGACTCTAAAAATCTTAAAGATAGACTTTTATTTCTTCAACCAGAAAAACTGAAACATATATTAGACTTCCACAAAGATCAAAGATTACTACATCCTGAAACTTCAACTTCTGAGTATAGCAACTCCTCGCTACAATATACATTAAAAAAAATATGATAACATCTCAACATCCACAAAGATCAGAGATACTACAGCACTTCTCAGCAGTGTTACACATTAAAATAAAAACACATTCCCAAATCATAATGCAATTGTAAGATAATATAGTTGAAGTCATAACATCCTGAAAAGTCAACTTCTAAGAGTTACAAGTCCTCGCTACAATATACAACATCAAAATGATGTTATGATAATAAAAGAGTGTCCAGATATCTATTCTTTTTCTTCCAGTCCCAGAGTCCAGAATGTTTGAACCCCAGCCATCATCTAACGTTTGTCAGGACGTCTCTTCCATGTCTGGGCATCTCGGAGTGGAGGAGGGATACTGAACCGGGCAACATTCAACCAATGATATTAAGAATGTTTTGCACTAGGTGCATGCAAGTTTCCAACAATTTCTTAATTACTTTTTAATTGTATGTATATATATATATATATACACAATTATATATATTTCTGTCAGACAACTCACGTTTGATCATGTAATACATTTATTACAACAGATTTAGTGTTTGGCGTCTAGGCTCCAACTTAATCACTCCCCCATATCTAGACTCCAACTTAATCACTTCCCCATATGATTACACAGGAATGATGGGAGTGATGAGCAAATACTTGTAACCCCCCGTTGGAGCCTACATGTGGATGCTGGGCCTACAGGTGGATGCTGGGGTGATTGAGGGACTGAAGCAACAGGTAGCAATACTGCAGCAGTAGTGCGAGCAAGAGGGGTTGATGGGAAATGTCTCTCTGGTTAAATAGACCACCTGATAAGGTGGGTGTGTATTATAGATGGTTGTGGAGATTTAGGTATGTCACATGATGTATGTCACATGATTGGCGCAGCGCATCTCGAGTTGCCTGCCAGAACTAGCTCGCAGGCGTCGCCATATTTATAATGGCTTGTATAGTTTTTGGTTATTCTTACAGGATATTTTTTGCATCTTATGGGACTCAGTTTAATTCAAGGTTGGTTTGACGATTCTTGGCTTGCATCTAATGTGCAAGTGTCTGATATAATATATTCCAACATGCATCATTTCCCACATGTTTTCAATGTTCCTACGAGTATCATGGAAATTATTGATCTACATATCGTTCAGATCTAACTCAGCTTGGATGACCCGATTAGAATTTAATGGTCAAAATCAGGGTGACCTCACAAAAAAGATTGGCTCCATCTTTTCAAAGTTATTCAGACATTAGCACGAAGTGTATCGTAATGTTTTGGTGCCCATCTCAGGCGGACGATTTCTATGTCGCTTCTGTCACCAATACTATAGTCCCAGCAATACTCGGGGGGGAGCAGCTTGCTTGGTTTGTTCAGCCAGTAGTACTTGTTGAGGTGACTCTCATCGTGCCACAGAGCCTCCACGTCATTTATTTTGTCCTCCATGATGCTCAGGTAGCAGGCGTCTGTCAGATTCTTCACGTTTGCACACAATCCTCCAAAGATGGCAGCATGGTAGTAGAAATCTCCCGTTTCCATGAAGGCTGTGGAATTCTTGTTTCTGTCATAGGTGAACTTTTCCTTTGGAAGTTTGTAATAATGTGCGTGGAGCAAAGCCACAGAATCCCCAAGAGCCTCTGAGCCGAACCTCGCTTCAAACACTTGATCCACATCGAAGCAGAAGATGTGGCTGAAGCTGGAAGCAATCTCTGAATCTATGAGATTCGATATCATACTCATGCGCATCATAGAGATGTCCTGCCATCTGGTGTACATTTTCACCTTGATAACCTTGAGGTGTCGCTGAGGGCCGAGCTCGATTTGCGGTACCTTCTCTGGTGAATCAGTAAACACGTAGTATGTCACTGGTAACCCCGGCATGAAGTGCTTTTCTGCAGAGGTCAGGAAATCCTTGCAGTAGGCATCCAGGTACCTGAGCAAGAGACAACAAAACAGAAATTGACTGTGCCAGAGTCCAACTGATCATTTGCAGTTTGTTCACTTGGAGTCAGGTAGCATTTCTAAATCGTCACGCAATCTCAGCGGTCACAAATATTGATGGGGTAAACAAACCTTCCCACAGCAAACACAGTGAGAGCCACGGAGGACCGGAGTTGAATATGCAGCTCGTCATAAGCATTCGCATCAAATATCCCATTCCACATGATCGGGCCCTTCCAGGATGTGATTGTTTCAACCTGCCCTCTGGCCCTGGAATTAGACAAGATGAAAATCTGTTCTGTACCCTGCTTCTCAGGTAATTAAAAAGAGACAAACAATGCCGGGAGATGGCATGGTGCCGTTCCTTGAGCAAACCTGCATACATTTTGAGAGATCTCTTACCCAAAGTTAAGGTCGCCATCTATGTTCCTCCTCTCTTCTTTCTCTCTGGGCACCAGTGGGTTTTCTTCATGGGTATCAAATCTAAAGGATATTTAAAAAAAGTTGTCATCACAGAGAAGTAAACTGAGGTGATTCCGGCAATGACATGGCATCATCTCACACAGAGACATGATCGTGACGTATTTTCACCTGGTGTATAAAAAGGGGAAGCTGAGCACCAGCATCACAAAACAGAGACCGAGCCCCCATCTCTTCACGATATTATGGAGCCGACTGCAACAATAGAAAAGCAGGAAATCAACCAGTTGAATTAATTACAAAATATGTCACTTCATATCTCACAGCCTTTCATGTGAAATGTGTTAAACAGACATTTAGCATGAGCATTAAGCACAGTGACCACATATTAGAAGGTGAATACTGTAAAGTGTGTATGATAAAAAGCAAGAGCACAGCAATCAACAGAATAATGACAAGGAAAAGTAAAGTGCTGCGCATTGTGAAGAACCAAGAGGTTATGTTTTCACCCCTGTGCGTCTGTTTGTTTCTCTGTTAGCGAGAAGGATCATGGAAAAACGAATGTGCGGATTTCAACGAAACTTATAATCGGGCCCATTCAGGGAACTGATATCTATGAGTGTGTGGAATTTAGTCATTAAAGTAAAATGGGAAGTGTTGGTACTGAGTGATATTCTACTTTAAAATATAGTAAAGCTAAGGGCACTAATTACCTCCACTGACAGGGTTGTGTTTTCACTCGTTTTGCAGGATTACGCAAAAAAAAGGAACAAACCATTTACATCCGAACCTCGTGGAGGGGGGGAGCCTGCGTCTGGCAGGAACCAATTCAATTTCGGTTCAATTCAATTTAACATCTATTGCACCAAATCACCACTTACATTCTCTTGAGGCAGGAAGTAAGATCAAGAGCTTTATAAAGAATCACTTTAAAAAAATAGAATATTTGAGCAAAGACTTACCTCATCACTGGGAAACGTTCCAGCAAACAAGCTCAACCACGATTAGGCTTCTGGTGATGGTGAGTAAAACTTCACCTTTGAGGGAAAAACAGCATTTGAACCTTTAACAAATTAAAACATTTTCAAGTCAACCAGCAAACGGCATCTCACTCAGATCAGTGGATTCCTGTAGGAATAATAATAATGATAATACATTCTGTTTATCGAGTGCTTTTCAAATATTTTATGTTGTGCAAATAATTCCAATTTTTAAAACAAATGAAATGCATGTTTTTCATGAAAACTAAAGTAACAGCGGCTTGCACAAGTTTGAAGATCTTTTATCATATTTCCAAAAAACTTATAACTACATAACTCATGTGAAGAAATTTCAAACGTGATGATAAATCTGACTTGTAGCCACTGACTCTAAAAAGAAGAGCTGAAGAGGATTTAGAAGAAGTTAACACTTTCTGTATAAGTCACGATAAAAAGTTGAAGACAAAGAAATGTTTGTATAAAACTGTATCTCTGCCAAGTCAGGGTTTCAGTTTGTTTGAGTTCAATCAGCAAACTCCAAGACATGTTTACCTACCTGTGTACAGGTTGTTTTCACCGGCGTGGATTAGATGATCATGAACACACAACGCTGGTCAGCAAGCGGAGTTATGATTTTTCCTCTGGTGTCAAGCTCCAAATGGAAAAAGCAGCCGTGTAACAGTCCAGGAAGTTATCACTGTATTCCAGACTACTGCCACTAATGCAGCAGGTGTGTCTGCTGAATGCACAGAGGGGGGGTGGTTCCTCTCCCTGAGGGGAGTGAATCAGGAGCTTCACCAGGGAACGGCCCTGCCTCTTTTCTCCAGGCGTTGGCACAAGGGATGATACACTATCAACTAGAAATCACATTATATTTAGATATGTTTGGGTCTAAATAAATGTTACTTTGTATAAATATTAGAAAAAGTGAGTAAATAAAAAGTAAATAGAGAGTAAATATACATTGTTTCTTTTTATTGCTTTTTTTACGTGTGTTGTATTTATTGTGTTTTTATGTTTCTATGTTCATTGTGTTCACCATAACCAGATCAAATTCCTTGTAGGTGTAAACCTACTTGGCAATAAATACTTTCTGATTCTGATTCTGATTTAAGTTCACTGGATCTGGATCACGTGAATTATGCTTACGGCAAATTAACGAACAGTGATACATCTCCACGATGGACTGTAATTATATTACCGGTGAAACAACAGGAACATTTCCAGAACATTCAGGTGAGAAGTAGAGTTTGGGTAAGATGGGTAAAGGCAGCACATGACTTATCCTTTAAGCTCATTAACGTTAGGGTTGGGTACCAAGAACCGGTTCCAATACAACCGCTACCTACCCGGACCGAAATGCAGCGCAGATTTCGGTGCGTCATTTCGGTGCCTGAGCCAACTGAACTGAGGTCTTCGTTCCTCCCGCCTCCTCACACCACTCCTTCCTTCACGGGAAGGGGCGCCTCCCGTCGGGCCGCCGCATGAGCCGGGCGCGGCTGCCGGTGGACAAACTCTTGTCTCCGTGCTGCCCGCGCCTGCGTCAGGGCTTCCGGCGCTGGCTGGACCCCGCCGGGCACATTTCTTCCGTGGCGGTGCGCCGCGACCGGCTCTGGGTCGGCTTGGAAAGGCTGTGGGCGGGAGGAACGAAGACCACGCCGAGAAAGGTTTCATAAATGCGTCTGCATTATGGGGAGACGAAGGCGGCCCGATGCCTTGCCCGCGACAGCCCCAGCCGCGGTGACACGGGGGTCTCCGAGTGATGGAAAAGCCATCCTCACTCTTCAATTAGCTCAGGCACCAAAGTCAGATTCACGAGTGTATTGTATATATTTTTATTTATTTATGTATAGTGTAAACTTTAGTTAACAGTTCATATATTATTCATAGTTTTAAGGTAAAATGTGTTTTGTATTTATTCATATTTATAATCTACTTTAAACAGTTCATGTATTTGGGATAAAAAAAGAAAGCCATTCTTAAATGTCGTCAAGCGTCGTTTTGTCGTTTTTGTCATTTTTTTTAAATATCGGTTCAGGCACCGTTTAGGCACCGGTATCGTTTTAAAAGTATCGGTTAAGCACCGGCATCGGATAAAAACCTAACGATACCCATCCCTAATTAACGTGTATTGCATCTTTTTTTTTTTTAAAGTCTGTATCTAAAGAGATCAAATATTCCTGGATCTGCCCCTGTCGTTGAAAAGTAACAAAACTGTTCAGAAGTTATTGTTCAGTGTCTTTCCATCAGCCTCGGCCCCGGATCTGCAGCGATGAAGCACAAGGACTCAGGGACAAAGTTTGGAAATATGTGTCCTCCATCACCACAGACCTGTACCAGCTCTAACGCTAAGCTTTATGTGTGTTTGTGTGTTTGTGTGTGCGTGTTCACACTTTGACACAGACAGAATAATGACAGGACACCGTGAGATCAGCATTAACATTTTTAAATAAAGAATTAACACCTAAAGAAAAAAAGAAAAATCCACAATAAAGAGACATTTCACGTACTACATGTTGAATCAGTACAATGTCATATTCATATTTACAGATATTAAAGGAATTATTTATATATGGCATGTCTGTACACCCCAAGCCCCCCCGAACCGACTACAGTACCTTTTACCAACCGTCGACCCGATTGGCTCTGGAGAAGGGAACTCCATATAAAAGTCAGTGTTGATATGTTGATGCGATGCCAGTGATAATAAATAATTCACTTTTTTTGTTTTCCTCTGCAGAGCATCAGGACCTGTGCCGGTGTAAAAGGCTATAGTATACCCCCAGTCCGGAGTATACCTGGGGTTAAAGGGGCCTAGAAAGTAACTTAGTTACTTTACAGATTACTTGATTTTAAAAGTAACTAAGTTAGATTACAAGTTACTTTATTAGTTACATTCAGCAGCTGCCGACAACACCCCCGCCACCTCAACATAAAAATGACAACCGGTTTTGCCAACACTCACTTTATTAGAAGCCGCTGGAGAGGAGGGCGACGGGGCGACTGATCCCCCAGCCGCGGCACGTGCCCAGCGGTTTAACCACATATACGGAAATAGTAACGCATAGTGACTTGGATAAGTAACTTTAATCTGATTAGTGGTTTGGAACTAGTAACGCGTTAGATTACTCGTTACTGAAAAAAGTGGTCGGGTTAGAGTAACGTGTTACAGTTACTGGCATCACTGTTCTCAGGCCAGAATATACCCCCATGCTATCAGAAGTGTTTAGTGATATACACAAGAATTACTTCATTTTTCAACATTTGATTGGTGGTTCAGCTTTGTCAGTGTAACAACCCTGAGGTTGTGTGGATCTTTCTCTCCCTCCCTCTCTCCATATCCCTCTCTCTCTCTCTCTCGCTCTCTCTGCTGTGATACTTGGGTGTGATGTGTTTCAGGTGTGTCTCTACGAGTGGATGAGTGGGTATGTTTGTTTACAGGGAGCTGATTGGTTCCAGCCCAAGCTGGAAGGAAAAGAGGACGGCTCCTGCGGTCTCTCACCTTTTGCCACTGCCAGCCAGACCCCCAGCCTGACTCACCTTGTGCAGCACTGTGTAAACTGTTCTTTGGTTCAAGCCCGTTCTTGGTAGGGGTGGGTAGCATTTCTGTTTAAACCATGTTTTCTCGTGTTTGTTTGGTTGAGGAGTTAGGTCAGTACCATGTCTTTTGTTTCCTTAATTTGAGTAGGGAAGTTTAGGTTGTTTCGTCTTAGCGTTGTTCTTTTATTTATTGTTTTGCTGTTAGACAGCCCTGAAGCAAAAAGAGTCAATAAGCACAAACAGGCTGTAAATTGTTTGTTGCTGGTTCTTTGGAGCGTGGAAAGGAGGGGGGAACTCATCTTGCGACTGTATTTCCCCTATCAGGTCGTAAACAGTCAGGTTAGTTAAGTGAGAAACCCAACTGACTTAAATCTTAAAGGGGACATATTATGAAAATTCCACTTCTGTAGTGCTTCTTCACGTTAATTTGGGTATCTGGCGTGTCTACTGTCCCAAAAAGTCCCGCGATTTGTTGTGGTCCCTCCTTGTCAGAAACGATAAACTGGGGGCACGTAGTACGTCACTGGTAACCCCGGCATAAAGTGCTTTTCTGCAGAGGTCAGGAAATCCTTGCAGTAGGCATCCAGGTACCTGAGCAAGAGACAACAAAGCAGACATTCACTGTGCCATAGTCCAACTGATCATTTGCAGTTTGTTCACTTGGAGTCAGGTAGCGTTTCTAAATCGTCACGCTATCTCAGCAGTCACAATATTTATGGGGTAAACAAACCTTCCCACAGCAAACACAGTGAGAGCCCCGGTGGACCGGAGTTGAATATGCAGCTCGTCATAAGCATTCGGATCAAATATCCCATTCCACATGATCGGGCCCTTCCAGGATGTGATTGTTTCAACCTGCCGTCTGGCCCTGGAATTAGACAAGATGAAAAAACAAAGTTGACGATTGAAATGAACAGATTCAAATGAAGCCTCAGTCTCAACTCAATTTTCAAGGTTTCTTATAAATGGATGGATTTACAACCAATCGTAAGTACAAGATGTACGACGGAGCGAAACGTCTGGAAGATTTTTATCTGCAGTTTCTTTTTGCAGATAATATACATTCCGTTCTTCCATTTAAGACGGATGGAAATCAGGGAAGTCCGGATCCACCAAGCTGACAGCCCACGTGACATTAAGTTCCTTCACCTGTTCTGTACCCTGCTTCTTACGAAATCTAACAGACAAAAAACGCTCAGAGATATCATTGTGCTGTTTCTTGGGCAAACCTGCACTACAAGTCTGGCAGCGGGGTTTGTTTGTTTAACGCTCGTCAAAATCTGATTTACACATGTAATGCTGCACTGACTGTAGACTTGAACCTGAACTGTGAGGTCGGAATGCGAGTACGAGGCATTAGAGCATGCGACCGCTTGAAAGGAAACTAAACCCTCCGACAAAAGGCTCGTTGATTGAACGGTTGAAATATGTAACCAACAATCTTCAGATGAACTTGTTCGGACACAAAAGAGGTTTGAAGTGATGAGGACGTGACCCTCTTGGTACGAGCTGCATCGAATTATGATTTGTGAATATGGGCTATACCACTAAAAAATTTGATTGATTGATTGATTGTTTTAGTATGTGGACAGCACCAAACTGTATATCGAGGTACAGTAAGAAAACGGTAAATCCCTGTCAACCCTACAGCCAGCAGTTTACTGTGAAATTAGGAAAATACAGCAATGCCCTGTAGTTCAGTTGATTTCGTTTTTTACGGTAACACACTGCAAAGCTGATAACAGTATGAGTACTGTAAAATAACAGTAAACTGCTGGCAACCCTGCAGTTTTCTGCTAATATACATGACAATTGTTTACAGTGCAAGTGTCAGATCTCTTACCCAAAGTTAAGGTCGCCATCTATCTTCCTCCTCCCTTCTTTCTCTCTGGGCACCGGCGTTTTTTTTCATAGGTATCAAATCTAAAGAATCTTTAAAAAAAAAAGTTGTCATGACAGAGAAGTAAATTGAGGTGATTCTGGCAATGACATGGCATCATCTCACACAGAGAGTTCTGCAGCTGCTCAGGAAGAGCGTGACGTGTTTTCACCTGGTGAATAAAAAGGGGAAGCTGAGCACCAGCATCAGAAAACAGAGGCCGAGCCCCCGTCTCTTGAAATGAACAAGTGGATTTTGGGTAATGTATAGTTTCAAAATAAGTCACTTCATATCTTCACAGCCTTACATGTGAAATTTGTGTTAAACAGACATTTAGCATGAACATGAAGCCCAGTGGCCACATATTAGAAGGTGAATACTGTAAAGTGTGAACGTTTTGCAGGATTATGCAAAAAAAGGAACAAACCAATTACCCCCGAAACTCGGTGGAGGGGTGGCGCCTGCGTCTGGCAGGAACCAATTAAATTTCAGTGTATATTTCTAGAATAACAATGAATGTCAGAATTGTGCTTGCGTGTCATTATGTCTTTATTTCATTTAGCAAATAAAAAATAGACATTTGACATGCAAAGAAACATCTTCTCTGAAGGAATGTGGACGGTTTGGATTGACTGAGCTTTTTAATGAGATACTTCAAAAGATGAAAATCTAGGCATTAAGAGTTCCCTCATCGCTGGGAAACGTTTCAGCAAACGAGCTCAACAACTGTTATGTCTTCCAGGGATGGTGAGTAAAACTTCACCTTTGGGGGAATAACTTAAGTCAGGCACAGCATTTTAACCAGTAACACGGGTCACATTCTATACTTCAACATAATTAAGTCAACCAACAAACAGCATTTTACTCAGATCAGTGGATTCCTTTAGGAATACTAATAATAATAATAATGATTAATTTGTTTATTTATCAAGCATTTTTCAATTACTTTACTGCACTGGGTTGTGCAAATATTTCAGATAAAAAAAAAATGATTTGCATGTTTTTCATGAAAACTAAAGTAACAGCTGCTTGTACAAGTTTGAGGATCTTTCATTATATTTGCAAAAAAACTAAAAACTACATAACTAATACTAACTAAAACTACTTGTAGCCACTGACTCTAAAAGAAGAACTGAAGAGGATTTAGAAGAAGTTAAGTCACGATAACAAGTTGAAGACAAAGAAATGCCTCTGAACAGTCGCCATCTATATTCTGCTCCCCCACTCATACAAATACACTTACTTCACATATATTCATACACTGTAAAAAGCCCAACTTCAAAATCGTTGATCTAATTTTGTTTTCGGAGTTGAGTGAGCAAATGATGTTGGGCTAACTTAAAGTTCCAAGTTTACA
This sequence comes from Platichthys stellatus, assembly GCA_016801935.1. Classification (NCBI taxonomy): domain Eukaryota; kingdom Metazoa; phylum Chordata; class Actinopteri; order Pleuronectiformes; family Pleuronectidae; genus Platichthys; species Platichthys stellatus. The sequence goes on from CM028859.1 coordinate 4,337,716, forward strand.
GATAAGTAATGCAGCTCAACAACTGTTATGTCTTCCAGGGATGGTGAGTAAAACTTCACCTTTGGGGGAATAACTTAAGTCAGGCACAGCATTTTAACCAGTAACACGGGTCACATTCTATACTTCAACATATTCAAGTCAACCAACAAACAGCATCTTACTCAGGTCAGTATATATAATCATATGTCCTAACACACATACACAGGTTATGTATATTTAGATATATCTATACAAATGATGTGTGTGTGTGGGGAGGGGGCGTATGTTCATATTTCTTAGTTAAAGTGTGTTTAGGAGTGCACTTGCGTGACGGGAAGTCACCACCTAGTGTCTCTGCGCATTTTCAAACACGGTGCCACTTCCAGTCAGCCCGTGTGCATGTGACGTTCATCTACAAGTACTTGTCCTTGTGATAAATCACAAAAAGCTTGTATATGATTTTAATTTGAATTATTATAATGTATTGTTTTTTTTAATGAACCCCTCACCCCCTAAATGAATAATAATTTGTATGCATTTTGATCTCTTAGTCATGTAATGTGGGCAGAGAATATGATCAGAATGTCTGTCTTGACCACCGCAGCAACCATATTTGACATGTATTTGAACACTGTCCTCTCTCTTTTTTAGAATTAGTAAAGTGGAACTGGGAAATGTTGTCATCATTGGACGCACACTCATTCATCACAGTTGATAAAGCTGTCCAGATCACGCGAAGCACTTGGAAAAGGCCTCAGGGCCCTTCTGGACATATTTGATGACCAGGAAATGTAAGTAGGAGATTAATGCACGGTTCCCCCTATGTTCATACATCATATATTTGGTTAACGATGCTTTAATATACAAGTGTTTAAGCAAGCAACAGAATATTTTTTTTTTTACACTTCGTGCTGTGACTGAACCTTCTGAACACTATCCTTACCTTTCCTGTGGAATATGATGGTTAGTAATATCAGAAAAAATATGTTGACCAGGTTTACAATGGGGAAAACCATGGTTCATGTAGTTGTTGAATATCTTTGCTTAAACACCAATGCTGTTGTCTTTATAAAAAGTGCTCTGGAAAACAAATAAACATAAGTTGTGCATAAATGAGAGACTGATTTAATTTTCAGTCCATTTGATTTTTTTATTTTGTATCTTTCAGACAGCTGATGTGCTTGCACAAAGAAAGGCCACATGTCTCAGAAGTCTGACCTTCTTTATGAGGGAGGACAACTCTCTGAAGACATGTCTGGTAAGACAACTTTGGTTTATGCCATTAAGGTTGTTTTAATTTTTGACTGCTTTGCCATTATAAATATACAACGGGCCAGTAAATCTCTGGTTAGGGAGCAAACAGACTAATTTGATGGCAATTTGCCATAAAACAAATCCATGTTTTTATCTTTAAATTTAAAAAGATCATTCCCTGAAAATTAAAAGTTCACTCATTATTTACTCACCACTGTGCTGATGGAGGGGTGGGTGAAGTGTTTGAGTCAACTGACATTCAAATTCGACTTAAAATGTCATTTACACCATATTTTTAGACTAAAAGTCTGCTTGCAGAAGTAGCGATGCTTACACGGACTCCATACGCCCATCGGGTGCGAGAGCTTGTGTGCACATTTGGGTGTGGCATTAGAGGAAGATATCAGAGCACATGTAGTCGAAAAAGTTTTATGGGGCTTACAGATACTTGGATGACACCATAGCAGCATTAATGAGGAACTTTAAAAAAAAAAATCTGTTGTTTTGCCAGTTACTTCAATTGTAATGGATTTGCCTGCAAGACTGTTTACCCCTGAAACACCAAAGGTTTTTGGTGGATGCAAACACGTCACACATCCCTCTATCATAGTGGTGTGCAAATAAGTAATTTTTCCCTTTTCGGGGATCTATCACTTTTTAGAACTAAAATCATTTATCCACTATTGAGCAAGATCAATATACCTTAGAAGTTGGAAACAGCAAAGTATCTGAATTGTGAGAACACATTGAGAAAATAATGACAAATTTGGCAATTTTTTTTTACTTAGACCTAATAATGGGGGGGATGAAACTTTAAAGAATTAAATGATATTTATTTTTGTCTGTTTGTTTTTCTGTGGGATACAGACTCGAAGGAAATGTGGGTCAAAGGGGATGAACACATCGTCATCTGTGACTTGACAACTGCCTTCATCCTTCTGCTTGGACTTATCTACTCTCTCAACTTGGACTACCCCATAGAATTGCAAACTTGAGTCCTTTCATGAACTTTGGGTACGGAGTGCTCAGGTCCTCTCAGTGAGGGGAGTGAATCAGTATCTATAGCATGGAACAGCCCTGCCTCTTCTCCTGACTCATCCGCACACGTTGTGCTCCATCAGACATTGTATTAGTGGACTGGCAGGAAAGGTAACTGACATTTGCCCTCTCACATACAGACCAACTACAGGAGAATGTCCCGACTCTTGTACAGGTCTGACAGCCGATAAGTTTGTATAAGGGACATAGGATTAGGGTTAATACTGGGCGTAAAGTCATTGTTCTGTTGTGGCCTAAAAAACACACGTTCCTGCTGACTGATCCTCATTGAGCGCTGTGCATACACATTAACAGTAAACCTGTTTGTGACGACAGGAGCAGCCGCTCGGATGAGAGGATTATTCATTGTGGAACCTCAGGAGGCTTGCATTGATTCAATGCTGCAGTTTGCTCTCGGTGTTCTATTTTTATTTAATGTGGTCAACAAAATCAGGAAAAACCTGTTTGCACATTCTATGGTGGCAGCTGTCCTCCCTCTGTCTGAGTGTACATGGCTTCTCCAGTGATCATACTTCCATGTTTTGAATTCCAGAATAGCATTTAGTCAACCGGTAAATAATGAAGCACAAGGACTCAGGGACGAGGTCGAGTGAGCAACATGTTAACAAGACTCTAACTCTAATGATAACCTTTAAGTGTGTGTGTGTGTGTGTGTTTGTTCACACTTTGACAAAGAAAGAATAATGACAGGACACCGTGAGATCAGCATTAACATTTTTAAATAAAGAATTCACACCTAAAAAAAAAAGAAAAAACGAAAAATCCAAAATAAAAAGAAATTTCACGTACTACATGTTGAATCAGTACAATGTCATGTTTATAATTACAGATATTAAAGTATTTATTTATATATGGCATGTCTGTACACCCTTTGTATAGCCACCACCCCCACCCCCCCGACAACAGTACCTTTTCCATACTGTCCACCTGATTGGCTCTTGAGAAGGAAACTTCATATAAAAGTCAGTGTTGATATGTTGATGCGATGCCAGTGATAACAAATAATTCACTTTTTTTGTTTATTGAAAAGGACAAAGATAAAAGACGCAGGAAGCACGTTTTCAGTTTGTTTTCCTCTGCAGAGCATCTGGACCTGTGCCGGGACGGGTCTATGTTGTGGATAGAGGGAGGAGGAGGGGGGGGGGGGGTCTATCTCAATTTAGAGGAGGGGGGGGGAGGTTCTATCTCAATTTACAGTACACAGATAAAACCGGCGTCTTTTTAGCAAAAGGATTTAGACCTCGAAATCACAACGTCCAGAAAGTTGTTTCACTAACTATCTTCTTTAGGGGAATTTGCAGAAAAAAACAACAGAATAGATTTCCACAAAATATGGTGGGAGGATGGATCCTGGGCCAAGAAAGAACTCTTTAAAACAGATCAAGGAACTTTATCTTAAATATAGTGATATATATATATATATATATTTATTTATTTAGCTTTTTAGTGATGAATTCATGGGTCTTGATGGAACAGCACGTTTAGCTTGGCCTAGTTAAATCAATGAAACTTTAAACTGTTTCCATTCTACTCAAGTCTCTATCAAGCGAACTGCAAGACAAGACGTCTTTATGGCTTTTAGTTATATTGGCTATAATATATATATTATATATATATTTATAATGGCTAGTTTATTTTTTGTTTATTCTTACAGGATTTTTTTGAATCTCATGGGACTTTAAAATTTAAAAATCTCCAGCTCAGTTTAATTATAAAGGTTGGTTTTGATGATTCTTCGCCTGCATCTAATGTGTAAGTGTCTTATTTAATATATTCGAACATGCATCCTTTCCTACACGTGCTTTCCACGTTCCTACGAGTATCATGGATCTTATATCTCTTACACATTGTTTGGATCTATCTCAGCTTAGCCTGGATCTTTGGGTCTGCTCCCTTCAAAGTATTACTCTCAGACATAAGGCTTTGTATTAGCTCAGTTTCATTGGATCCTGCTTGGTCTAAAACAGATATTGCAAGAAGAAGAAAAATCAAACGAACCCGAGCACAGGTACAGTTCAGTCAGTGGAGAAGAAAACATGCTCCTGCACTTCAGTCTGCTTTCAAACTCTTGAACTTCAAACACACACTCGATGGAAATCCCTCAGAATGTCGTGATAGCGGTCGCTGAGCGAGGTGGAAATGATGCGATGAGAAAGAGGCACTACTCGTGAAGATCTGAGGACACCGGAGTTTGGCTTTCGCACGGAAAGAGCGTACCAAACTTCTGATGTACGGGGGGAGGGGGGGGGGGGGGAGCTTCCAGCACAGCTCACAGAGGCTGTTCCGTGTATCCGTGCACACGTCTTCTATTATAAACACGATTGTTTATTCCTGTTTTCAGTATTAGAGTCAGATTCATTGGTCGGCTGGAAGAAATTGGCCGATGTGAGTATTTCACCGATATATCAGAATCTGTGTTTACGTTTGCTGAAAAGAAAACGTATATTTTTACAGAATTAATAATGCTTAAAAGAAAAGATAAAATTGTTCCTACATTGAGCCTCAATTTAATTTCTTTGTCATGAAAGTTGAATGAAAACCCCCTTTTTTTTAATCCATATATATGACTTGATATATCGGTGTCTGAAATTTAATAACCCCTAATATCGGTTGGGCGATATCGATCTTCCTCATTGGTTTCATACCGTATTAAAACACACGGAAGAGAAGCGGTGCATCTGGCATTGAACGAGAAATTCAGGTTTACTGTGCATATCGTGGGAGCCGAATTAAAAGGTTATTCAGGATTCCTTGAGGTGCAGTGATGAATCACACAATACTTTTAGCAAAGGGGATCTGAGGTTCTACTTTTTAGAATCCCAAGCGTCCAACTGCAGCTCAGGGGCCAGCGGTAACGGGACAAGCTGGGGGACTCAAGTAACAGAAATCCTCTCATTTCGGTTCGGCCTTCGGTCCAAAACAAAGATCTGAGTCAAGCCCAAAAAGAATGCAGAGAACATCACCTCCAGCAGTTTTCTTTTTGTTTTTTAAACATCGTGGATCAGGTGGATTCAGATGGATCACCTCTTTATTCCAGGTGTCCTTAAAAGGATAAAGTGTTCCTACAGCACAGAGCACGTGGTCAGTGGGAGGATGTCGTTCAGTAAATGTACACGTCCCTCATTTTTAGACTTTAAATGTTGGCAGTCAAATCAGCCGTCTCTTTTCCAAGGCGCTGCCAAGCGTTTGTGCTTCTCCATGTGCAGCCTGCGATCTCACCCCCGACTCCATCTTGCATATTTTTCCTTAGGGTTTTTTCGTCGCTGCTCCAATACTCCATCCTTCATCCTCCTGCTCGTTGGTCAGATGGGTTAATTTTGTATTTATCTTAAATTAGAATATTTCTGTCCCTCATGCAACGTTAAGGTATGATACACTGTGATGTACAGAGCTGTGGCTGAAGGCAGGGCAGTGCTATTCCAAGTAGATGTCCTCTGTCGGGCACGATAACTGCACAAATTCTTTATAATACAACTGGAAGGCTTTCCTGCAAAACAGGAAACACAAGACAGTCATTCAAATATTCAAACATCCGGCTGTCTTCTTCCTTATTTTTTTTGTTATTCAACTGAGAGAAGAGACATTGAATAAAATAAATAAAAAAAGGACAAGGACAGTCAATAGAGGCCGGTTAACAAAATAAATATATATCAATCATAATAAACCTATAATATATAAGGATATACAATAATAATAAGGTGGAGAGCATAAGGAAAAACGTTAAATATTGAATTATATTAATAATATGACCACT
>CM028859.1:4353304-4369196 GCA_016801935.1 Platichthys stellatus
TACACACACACACACACACACACACACACACACACACACACACACACACACACACAGAGACACACACAGAGACACACACACAGACACACGCACACACACAAAGCTTTCATTCATTTGAATGAGCAGGGATTCTTTTGTCCGTGTTCCGTGGTGTGCATTTAAAGGGGAACTAGACCTTTTACCCGAGCGACTGGGAAACACACACACACAAACTCCAGACACACACTTACACACACATACACACACACACTCACAGTCTCTTTGCTGTTTTGGGAAGTTGTGGGGGAAGATCCTTCTCTGGAAACTACTATACAAACTTCTTTTTACTTCATTTCACGTCGCATTTAAAAAATTCAAGTTCACAAAACTTCTGACTTTCATTCAGATTTTTAGAAATATAGAAAATAAAGAAAAAACACAATAAAAACCTTGGATTGGCTGCCCTTCACTTGATCAGAGTTGTAGAAGAGTACGATCAGTGTGGGAGGGAGTGATCATCAGGGGAGGTCACGCCCACTCCTGACCACACCCAGTCAGAGGAGGAGGAGACTTGAAAAGTTCAACCAGTAACATTTGTCTCCAGCCTCGTTCCCCCTTCATCATCATGCATCACATGATCAAAACTTTAACTTTAACTTGAATGTTAAAGCAAACCTCTGACGACGACACGTTGTCCAGAATAAGATTGTGTCCCCCCCCACCTGTCCCCCCCGCCCACTGCATGACTCACATTACAGTCCAGGAGAACACAGAGCTGTTGCCACGGTAACGCCAGCAATGATGGTGGGAGACAGCAGAACCAGTAAGAAGAGCAAAAGAGAGGCTAGTGACTCAGTGTGTGTATGTGTGTGTGTGTGTGTGTGTGTGACTAAGATCTAGTGGGATTGACTGATAACTCATGACTATTTCAAGTACACATCCAAATTTGGCTGTAGGCCTCACACAGACACACACACACACACACAAACACACATGAATGACAAAACAATGACTCCCCCAGCCAGTGCAGTTTCTGTGTTCATATTTCTAAAATTCTCCTTTTCATATAAAATCCAACGCTAGGACATGTGACCTTTTGACCTTTAAGTACCAAAATGGTATTGCTTCATCTTCGAGTCAAAGTGAATGTTTGAACCAAATTTGATGACATTCCCTCGAGCCGATTTTAAGATGATCCCTTTCAAGAAAAAACATCAAGATACTTTGTGAGACCACCGTGGCCTTGACCTTTGACCTTGGTCATTCTTGAGATATCATTGTGTTCAAAGGATCGGGACGGAGAAACCATATTTGGCAGCATAATAAATAAAAAACATATCACTTCCTTTAAAAGTTACAGAAAGTCTGTGTGGTGCAGTTACTCCAGGAGTTTGAGAGGCCTTCCTTCATGTGGATTATCTCCAGGAGTTTATCAGATTACACATTGGTGTGTGTGTGTGTAATTCTGACAAATAATGACAACACAAAGTAATAATAATTTAGATCTGGGAGCATGAGGCAAGAACAAGAAAAGACAGAATCGCAGAATTTGGCAACTTGTTGACGTTTGAACCAGAAAGTCGATTTGTGTCATGACCTTCCCATATTTCTGAATTTTTTTATTTTAATGCATTTAGTTATTATGGGATGTTTTTATCCTTCAGTCAGTGAAAGAGGTTAACAAATAGTTAAACCCTCTTCCATTATTTTTGTATGACTTAAGGGTGTATTGTGTCCCACACACCCACACAAACACACACTTGAACATAAGGAGCAGGCTGCAGCCAGATGAGATTAGACACAGATTAGGAATCCTCCCCTGAGATAAATGTCTGTGGAATCATTCTACTTCAGCTGAGACGATCTGAGAAATAAGACGAGCCGCCTGACCACAGATCAGTTATATTCTCTTTAAAAACAGGTGTAGGGAATATCTACTGTCTCATCTTTTAAATTCTCTGGCTCAGACGCTGGCTCCTGGCAAATAGTTGCATCTAAAAATAAAGCGTCACTCCTCTTAACTTTGATTCCTATTCAAACGATGCAGAGCTAACTGCACGTTCTGCATCTCCACTGATCCACTGACCTGGAAACAGTCAGCCAGTGTGTTGTCCCCTTTCTGCTCTTTGTAGTTCTCAGTCTGAGTTAAACTGTCATCAGCTCTCGAGCAGCTCCTCTCAACCCACGCACCTCCGGACTTAACCTGCAGTTTCCACCGTCGGCTTTGTTAGAGCTCGTAAAGCTGCAGCAGCGTCTCGAGTGTTGTTGTGCAGGGAAAACAAGTCAAGCACAAATCACTTTGGTAATTTGTGTTTAAATCAATTAACTTACTCGAATATCATCATATGAACATAAAAACTTAATTTGTGTCAAACTCTGAAACAGAACAGATACGATCGTCGTTATTTTAAACCAACGCTTTTTGAGGCATCGCTGAAACTTTGAAACTAATTATTAAAAGATCACAGTCGTAAAAAACGGTCAAATTATTACTACGAACATTTAAACCTCTGCAAATACAAAATGATCCCAGATCTGCAGCCGGTGGATTGTATGTAAATAAGATTGTGTTGCTTCACGTCTTAAAGGTTCATCCAAAGGTCAATTTCAGGAAGATTTCACTCAAATAACAATGAGGTATTGTGTTTGTGTGTTTATTTGTGTGTGTGTGTGTGTGTGTGTGTCTGTGTGGAGAGCGAAAAAGGTGCCATGCAGGAGAATGGAAGACTCTCTGAGAACAAATGTTTCGAAGCAATTATTTCCTTTATGCTTTCTAGTTCTGACAGCTTTAACACACACACACACGCACACACATGCGCACACACACGCGCGTGCACACACACAGACACACACACACAGAACAAAGGCACCGCAGCAAGTACAGTGGGCTCGTTTCCACCTCATAAGCACAGACACGTATAGTGCTGCATGGGTTGATCATGTTGACAGGGTGCATTGTGGGGGAGGGTGAATATGTGTGTGTGTGTGTATTGAGTCACTATCCTATATATTACTATATACATTGCATAACTAGTATCACCATGTAGGCGCTTACATTCCTGTGGAACCTGGCTCGTATGAAATAAAACATTTTCTCAGATATAGATTCGTATAAATCAGCAGGAAATGAAGATATAATTCATTTCACTTGAGTTTATAATTTAACTCCCTTCAATGACTCTGCAGCTTCAAAGACGTTTCTCACTCTCATCAATGCAGCAGCTGTTTAGACCGAACATGTCACGATAAACCTTCTGGATCCAGAACCAAACACCGGACAGACAACAAGACATCCTGCCAGCTGAAGAGACAGAGACTGTCCTCTAGAGTCGAGACAGAGTCGACGCTGAGAGGGACGATCGATCTTCCCTCTTGAGACGTGACAGCAGAGGAATGCTAATGTCGGGGGTGTTAATAATCCTTCACCTAATTAACTGGCGGCTCACGTCTGTTGCTGTGCTGCACTTCGCTGAGGGAATCCCATCAATGGTGGACGCAATGATAACATCTGATAGAAGCCGTAATGATTCTTTAGAGGTTTGTCATTTAGTGAAATATATTTAGTTTGAACCAGAGACTGTTTATAAAGACGGACGACATGGTGTTGAGGTTTCATCGATACGCAAGCTCGACAAATCGCCAGTCAGTCTCAGCGGCCAATCAGGATCCTTCAAACCGCTTTTAATATTCAAATAACCAATCGAAACCAAACTTACCAGAAAAATCAATATGTGATATTCTATGTGATGTAGAAGGCTGGGTTCATGACCTATACTGCAGCCAGCCACCAGGGGGCCAGGTGTCAAAGCCCTTAATGAGGAAGTCAGGTGACTAAATCTTCAGACTGTTTCCACTTGTCTGAGGACGACACTGGTTTTTGATACGTGACCACAATCGTTCTCGAGTCTTAAACTTCATCGTGTCATTTCAACCCGAACAACAACATTTCCCGAAACCTAACTTTGTCATTTTGTTTCTTAATCTAAACAAACCTTAGAAAAAGTATTCTCAGATTATCAAACATATTTATTGGATTAATAATCCAGACAAACAGTGTCATCCTGCTGATCCAGATGTTAAATGTGCGTCGTTCATTTAAAAATAATAACACTCAGAATCACACACACTGTTGCGTCATCAACACCCACAAGCATGAGCATGTGTGTTTGGGTGAGGCGGTGCGTGACAGTGCAGGTATGAGTGTGTCTATACTTATGAGGACCCTCACTGACACTGTGCTTTCTGCATAAAGTTTACCAAGACCTTATTGTATGAAGCTTGAACGAATCTTTCAAGATAAAATGAAGACAAAATGTCCTCCACACACACACACACACACACAGACACACACACAACACAAACAAACAAACACACACACACACACACAGAGTCACAAGCTGGGGCAGCACTGGAACACACACAGAGACGGGCACCGATTTGTCGTGACAACTGAGGCTATTGTTCGGTCCAGTAAACAAATCCTGTCAGAGGAGGACTGGTGATGAATCCGGTGGTGATGTCACGCAGGTCGTCCAATCACGACCCCCCCCCCCCAGTTTGTAAATCTCATATTTTGTGAGTTAAATCTCCTTCAGTGAAACATTCCACTCCACTCCCACTGGATGTCGATCAATTTTCATCTGTGTGTGTCTGTGTTTGTGTGAGTGTGCATGTGTGTGTGTGTGTGTGTGTGTGTGTGTATAAGATCAATTGAGGCTTTACCTGTGTGCGTGGCACGATTGGGAAGAGGTTAAGGGTCGTAGGTCTCTTGGGCCGGTAGGTGTCCATGGTCACAGATGCTGCAGGGTCCTTGGTGGCCGGCGGGGGGGCGATGGCGGACGCCTTCAATGTCTCCTGATCGCCGAGGAAGCCCTCAGCACCGTCTATGAGTTCCAAATGAAGCATCTCTGCCTGGAGGTGGCCGACGGCGCCTAGCTCAGCCCTCACCGACGTGTGATTGGTTCCTCGCCTCACATGGCCCTGCAGGGATTGGAGGAGACTCTCCGTCAGTCGAGGCGGTGAGAGAGAGAGAGAGGGAGGGAGAGGGAGGGAGAGGAAGAGAGAGAGAGTGAGAGGGAGAGGGAGAGGGAGAGGGAGAGGGAGAGGGAGAGAGAGGGAGAGGGATAGAGAGAGAGAGAGGGAGAGAGAGAGGGAGAGAGTGGATGTGATGTGGAAGGGATGAGGAGACTGAGCCGGCCAATTAGAAGCAGCTCTGTCTCTACAGGCTGTAACACTGTCACTGCCGACACTGAGCAGCTTAAAGCCGAGTCGGAGAGGAGCCTCTCCACATGACAACATGTCCCCCCCCCCCCCCCCCCCCCCCCGACGGTGCATGAGAGCGTGGACGTGGTCCGATCGGTTCAGGGTCCGATGGTTTCTCCCCTTCCAGCCTCTATGATCAGGGTTTATTATCTAGAGAAGCAATCGAGCCTGTTAACGATGTACATATATATTTACGTATGTAATAGAGGAAATATGTAAAGCTGTGTCAATCCTATATGTGTTTATTAACGTGTTTCTGGTTGTTTCCAGGCAGAGATAGTTCTGTGTGAACCGAGCCTTGTTGACAGATGGGAAGCCACTGAGAGGATCCCTGCAGCTGCCACAGGACACATGTGGATTCATCAAGGATAAGAGTCAACGAGGGTTTTCCAACAGTAAGAAGAAATAACGCTGCAAATCCCCATACTTATTTTTAGTAAAAGTACACAATAACACATCCTGGATATTTACTATACTGGATTTATACTATTTTTACAAATCTGTGACATGATGTTAGTCTGAATAAATTAAAACGTTTTTCTTTTGTTGGTAAAGATCTGCAACATTTGGATTAAATGTCCGAAGGTCAGAGAAGCTTTCTGTGAATGTACTTCACCTCAACACTGACATGAACCCCAGTGACAGGAGAGACGGTAAGTCAGAGGCCAGTGGGCCAGTGCAACAGTCTGCTTTACTCACCATCACCGCAGCCACACACACACACACAGAGATACACAGACACACACACACACAGACACACACACAGAGACACACACAGACACAGAGATACACAGACACACACACACACAGACACACACACAGAAACACTCTGATACTGAGTCAGAGTTAAGCTTATTACTGTCTTTAGCTCCCTCTTTGCTGCACATTCACAAACTTCCCCAAAAAAATGTCCATTTACACAACACATTAGTCGTGACCTGCTGCCCCGGTGTGAACACACACATCCAGGATGTCTCATTTAACACTCCACTGGAGTCACTTTGACTTCTTAAGCCCAACAAGTCTTGAGATTCTTTCATCAGACACGTTAAGAGGCTTTTACTTCCTGTTAAGAGTTTGCAAAGATTTGAATAATTTGAGCAAATTTGCCAAAAAGTAATTTCCTGATGAAGCAAAATGCAAAACTGTGAACAAGCAGCTTTTCCAAAAACCCAACAGAAAAAATCACAGACTCAATTAATTACACACATTTATTTTCACATGATCTCTATTATGTTATTATATCTAGTCTTTTATCTTTCTGAGACAATACCTGATCATATATCACCCTGTACTTACAAATGAGTCAGATAGTTGGGAAATTAATTAGAAAGGCAAACTCCTTTACCAGCAATGGGAAAAGATTCAATCAAATTTTTTTTAGCAGATGTACCTGCGTTCAAAAAGCATTTATACCTGAAATGTGATGTCAGGAAAAAAAGGAACAAATTGAAAAAGCGTGCTCCTTTAAGAGCAGATCCAGAGTCTGTCTCCCCGTTGTGTAAACACTCAGCCGCCATGATAACCACATTCACCACAGTCTGGATTATTTCAGGGGATAGAATCGCCGAGAGTTCAACAAGACTCCTTTTGAAATTGACCCACATTTTCCAATCAATCAAATAACTAAATCACCTTTAGGAATAAAATAAAGTATAAAGTATAAACCTTAGGTTGTGTTTACTTCAACATGCACACGCCTCCAGGTTGACTGTGCATTAGCCAACGACTGCGTTATGAAGATAATTACATGTGTTTTCTTTGTGAAAGTGTGTGTGTGTGCGTGTGTGTGTGTGTGTGTGTGTGTGTGTGTGTGTGTGTGTGTGTGTGTGTGTGTGTGTGTGTGTGTGTGTGTGTGTGTGTGTGTGTGTGTGTGTGTGTGTGCTGCAGATGGTGCAAGCGAACTCACAGGAGGGTGAATGGAATAGAGGTTAATCCGACCCCACCGGCTAAGTGTTGCCTTCAAGCACATTTGTATGCAGCAAGACGCCAATCACAGATATTTGAAAGTCTCTCTCTATCGCTGTCTGAAGAAAGAAAAGAGGATTGTGTGTGTGTGTGTGTGTGTGTGTGTGTGTGAGAAGGGTTGTGTCGTATCAGTCCCTTTTGTATTGGGAATAAAATGGAAAGTGTGTTTAGCTGCTTTTCTATTCAGTGATCATCGTCCTAGAAAGTCCACATTTTTGGATTTAATACCAATAAAAAAAGGCTTATGTAGTAGGCCGAATGTAGTTTTTATTCAACATTGGTTTCAGGCTGACTGTGATGTCTGCTAACGTCAAGAAACATCACATGACATATGTGGAGTGTAAATCTATGCAGGAGAGAAACCTTCTCTAGAAATTAAGGATATGAACGTCGATAATTTTCTGGATAGTTTTAGTTCAAGCTATTTAAAGCAAACTCCGATAGCTTTTGATCAAATCCATCTGTCCACCTGTTTTTAGCTCCATCCATCTATCCATTCATTTACGAATCCATCCATCCATCCATCCATCCATCTATCCATCTATCCATTCATTTACAAATCCATCCATCCATCTGTCCACCTGTTTTTAGCTCCATCCATCTATCCATTAATTTACGAATCCATCCATCCATCCATTAATTTACGAATCCATCCATCCATCCATCTATCCATTCAATTACGAATCCATCAATCCATCCATCCATCCATCCATCTATCCATTCATTTACAAATCCATCCATCCATCTGTCCATCCATTCATAAATCCATCCATCCATTTGTCCACCTGTTTATACCTCCACCCATCTCTCAATGATCCATCCATCCATTTATCGCTCTCATTAATCAAACCATCAGTTATATATCTGTCAATCCATCTGTCTCGCAAGGATCTCTCCATTCATCATCTATCAGTCCATCTCTTTACATGACATGTCAATTGGGCCGAGGCTTTTGTCCAAAGCGACTCACAAGTAGTGCATCAACATCTAATAATCAACCCACTATCCATCCATCCATCCATCCATCCTTCAATGATCCAACCTTCCATCCATCCATCATCACCCATAACTCCCTCTGTTTTCTGATGTGTTGTCAGAAGATGCTCCGCTCACACTTCTTTCCTCCTGCTCATATATTTTCAGCTCAGCCAGATCATATCTGTTTCTGTTTCTGTAATAAAAATACAACCACTCTCTTTTTCTTTCCCTTTTTTTCATCCTATTCTTCTTCCATTTAACTTTACACCTGCTGAAGATCAATATCTGCTCATACAGACATTTTTTAACTGGCCCCTTTTAAGAGAGCCTGGCCCTAGTTGCTAGGAGACAGGGGGCTCAGTGAGGATGAGGAGACGCTGCAGTGACGCTTGTCTCTCTCGACCAATCAGAGCAGCCGGAGACAGGGAATCACACAGGCAACACGTAGACGACAACAACAACAAGAAAAATTAAAATCACTCAAAACATGGTGTCAGAAAATAAGAAGATAATTAAAACAGATAACAAATAAACACATTTAGAGAAAAGTCCTACCATCTGGTGTAGATTAATGGCCACAGATGTGACATCAGATTCCTTGACAGACAATATAAAACATAATATTCAGTGCCAACATTTTGTTATTATATAAAACGTTATCACATCTGTAATGTGGCAAACTACACTCCGCTCCACAGGCTTGTTGTGTTTTGGTTTTCCAGCTCAAACTGGTTTCAGGGAGCATTTAATAAAGCTTTGATAAACCCTCTATTATAATGGACAGATAAAGGATGTGCGTGAAAAAGACTTCAATCTATAAAGTCAGTCCCTATCAGCTACATATGTTATGTCTTCTAACACAACGTGATGATTTTGACTTGTTCCACATCTTCTGCTGCCTGAATTGTTACCAGTATAATAACTGGGAATGAATCCACACAGACCAGGACAGAGCATGTCACCAGTGGCTCCAGCTGATTCTGCTGATCAGTCCCAGTCGACCCAGTGCTGGTGTCTCTATGATTGATGCATGAATATGAGCAAACAGCTGAATATGATTAAACATCCTGTGAGCAGGTTCCTCTCCGCTGTTACCATGTGGAAGAGATGACGTGAGCAGTATCCATGGGGGCAGTGTGTGTGTGTGTGTGTGTGTGTGTGTGTGTGTGTGTGTGTATTTTCAGCTCCTACACAGGCAGTAGGTGAGAGAAACACTGTTGCCATGGAAATAGCCCTCCCTCTCCTCTTTCGAGAGTTTTTTGTGGACCCCCCCTCCCTCTCTCTCTCTCTCTCTCTCTCTCTCTCTCTCTCTCTCTCTCTCTCTCTCTGTGTCCCTTGGCTCTCTCTCTCACTCACTCTCTCTCTCTCACTCACTCTCACTTTCTCTTTCCCTCTCTTTCTCCCTCTCCCTCTCCCTCTCACACCTCCCTCCCTAGGCTCTCTCTCTCTCTCTCTGTGTCCCTTGGCTCTCTCTCTCACTCTCTCTCTCTCTCTCTCTCACTCACTCTCACTTTCTCTCTCCCTCTCTTTCTCCCTCTCCCTCTCACACCTCCCTCCCTAGGCTCTCCCTCTCTCGCTCTCTCTCTCTCTGGGTAACTAAACCTTGCTGGTAGTAGGCCTGTCTCTAAAGAGCTTTGAATCAATCATCTCTATCGATCTTAACGTTTCTAGACGGTGTAATCGAAGCCCTGAAGTTGATCGCCCACATAAATAATTCAAAACAAATTGGATATCTAAAGGATTTTTCTGTATTTGAATTTTAAACATGATGGCATGACTGTTAAGTTGGCATTAATTTCCTCAGGCCTTTTATTTGTATTTCAGATTCAAACTCTTCCTACAAGTCTCAGGTCTAAATGATTGAAAGAAACTTAGATGATAGACGCTGGATTTAAATTGTGCATTTTAAAGTCATGACACTTTCCAGATCGGGGAGGCTGGAGTGGTGAGGAGGTTTGTTTTTTATTGTTTACATTGTTCTTATTGTTTTTATTCCATAAAACCCCTTTGTGTCACATTGCATCAAAAGTGTTGCTATTGATATTAATTACATGATGTCTCTTTGTCCAAAGCATTGAGATAAAGACACAATAACAAACACCCTGAATATTCTCTTTATTTGATATGTCTATATGTGCACGTGTGTTTGTGTGTGTGTGTGCATTGTGTTGTTTTCTGTGATTTGTGTGTTCTAGAGTCACTTCAATGTAATTGCCTGTTCTATCCGACCCCACCCTGACACATGACTTTTCCAGCCACCCACACAAAACAAATGGCTGCTAATCTAATCCATTCAGCCCTGCACACGTGCACAGAAGCACTCCACTCTGACACACACACACACACACACACACACACACACACACACACACAAACACACACACACACAGGTTGTGATAATGCACGTTGTCATTTCATGTCTCTGAGGATCAGTAAATCTCTTTATGTGAAGCAGCTCAAGTCCAGAATGAGACATTAATTCTTCATGAGAACAGCCATGAAATTCAATTTGGAAGAAAATCAATGTCTTTGTCACGTTCATGTTCGTGTTTCCACCACAAACATCCAGTGAAATGAGCCTGAAAAGAAGCTATAACAAAAAATCTGCTTATTTTTCCACCTCATTACTACTTGTTGCTCTTTTTCAGTCTTAACAACTTTGGTTAAAAACATGGATTCACTTCTACCACCCCCTGAGTTGACAGTTCCTCTGTCTTTGAGCAGCAGGGATTTCCTTCTCTGGACGACAGGCGCTCCTTATGAAAGACGTCCTCCACTCATGTCTATCAAGAGGGTGAGCTCGGCCACACCCCCCATCCCTCCCCCCTGCAGAGGGAGACACCACGCCCGTGTGCGGTGTGTGATGCTCCCTCCGTGGGACCCTCCATTATTGATGAGCCCAGAACCATCCCGAAGCCCCCCCCCCCCCCCCACGCCCTGGGATGATGATGAGCTCACTGATGAGGTCACCGCTCTGTGGGTGCACCCATCAGTGAGGGGGCTTCTACGTGACGTGTCCGGGGTCCATCACCCCTTTCATCCCCAAACGTCCTGCAGCTGCACCAGCCTCCGCATGCATCTTTTAACTGGCCGGGCCTCCATCGGACAATGTGCACTTTGAAATAGAATGATGGGGGTTAGGGTCAGAGAGAGAAGGTGACGTGGTGACAGCTGAGAGGGAACGTCTGATTCAGTCACTGCTCCTCACCTCGCTTCTCCGAGTCTGAACGACCTGAGTGCAACAATCTTTGCATCGGGGGAAAGTAAACTTGTAGAAACTGGAGATTTAACGATGCTGCTATCAGGAAAGTTCATTTTTCTGATACTGTCTCAGAGTCTGAAACTGCTGAGTCATCTTACAGTTTTGTGTGAATGAATGAAATAAGCAGCAATTTAAAAATAGATAGAATCGCAGTGATGTCATTTGTTGTGGGTTTTCTGGCTTTGCCTCTGACGACAGGCTCATCCGTCTGCTGCAGATTAATCGTTAATAAAACAAACAGTCCTCAAGGTCATCGTGAGCATTATGGGATTTGTTTCAGCTCAGCGGCTTCAGAGAACATCGTTACACATGTTGTCTTCATTATATTAACACACCACAGAAGCCAAATTACACAACCTAAGGAGACATGATGCTCATCTTTCACTGATGATGCTTTTTCTCTTTCTGGAATCCTGGTCCAAGTGTTTATGGCGTTATATCTCTTTCTAGGACTTTTTTGTGTGTTCCCCACAACCCTATGATCAGTTCCACAATTAGTTCATGTAAAAAAAATTTGAATGCCGATTGCTGCCTTCAAAATTATAGTTTGGCAAACTGTCGAATGTGACAAGAGCCTGAAACATTATTGAGACCAACCAGCAGAGCCTGCTCTTCCCCTTCACAGCAAACAATCCTTAACTGAAACCTTCTGTTACCTCTCCACATGTGCAGAAACCAAACAAACACAACTGTGTGGCTCATCCTGAGTAAACAAGACGGTAACACATACGGGTTTGTTGTTGTTGCAGTTGCAAATTTGCCAGTATGAGCCGATTTGGATAGTGCTCTCTGGGAGAGGATGAGTCATTGGTGCACGCACGTGCGTACACACAAACAAACAGATAGTACATGTGAACACACACACCTCCAGCAGAAAGCTTTCCGGTTCAATAATCTCGGCCATAATTAGCTCCCTGGGTGAAAAGCCAAGAAAAAGCACACACAGAAAAAAAGAAGAAAGGCTTTTAAATCTAAAAATATCTCAGCAACTACGTAGCATTGCAGCCAATTCCCCATATTTCAAATCAGAGTCACTGGAACAAACAACACGAGTCACGGTGGAAAGGAAATCTCGTCTTCTCGTGCAAGAAACAGACAGAAGCCCAGAGACCCTCCTGTTGCCCTGGTTACGGTAGGAAAGATGAATGGAGGAGGTGAAGAAGGTTTAAGATGGAGACGGAGAGATCTGACAGAATGACAAATCTACCTCTGGCTCACTCTCTCCCCCCTGTGCATCTCCACATCCCTCGCTCTCTCACGGCTGCATTTTCCCCATTCGCTCCAGTTCCAGATAATGACCTGCTGGTTACTGTGGCATTAACACTTGAGGACACCAGTGTAGAGCAGATTGAGCCCGTGCTGCTCAAAACTTACACAAACACAACACAACTCTCCATTTCTGCAAAGTTTCTCAGATCCTGACGATGAAAAATGTAAACAGCTCCGAGAAAATCATCCACACAAACTCCCAGGATGCAGCAGCTGATCAGGACAACACGCCACAGAGAAGAGAGGCCGACCCCTCGTCGAGCACAGACGTGCACAATTAAGAATGCATGCTATATGTATTATTTTTGTTTTTAATGCCAGGCCTCTGTAATACAGTATTTTATAAGGTTATTTTTAGAAATATCTAAAGGGACTTTCATCCACTTCCATGTGTCAAATATACTTTTAGTCCAATATTATATTTTATATATTTAATTTTCCATCTTTAGACATAGACTTTGTATACAGATTGAAAAATGCCTCTCCACTTCCTCACACGTCATGTATCCTTGTGATGAGACAGAAACCATCTTGTCTATTTGACGTGTGTTGACGTTTTAACTTGGTTCATTTCCCATCCAGTAACATGGAGGAGGAGGGGTTCATGGCCTGTACTAAAGGGACACACCAGGGGGCGATCAAGACAATTTGGCTTCACTTTTGGGACCTTAGGAGAGATGACCCCTAAGATAAAGGCTCTCAGTAAATCGACAACTTCCTTGTGAGAATAGAACGTCACAGCTCTGTGTGTGTGTGTGTGTGTGTGTGTGTGTGTGTGTGTGTGTGTGTGTGTGTGTGTGTGTGTGTGTGTGTGTGTGTGGGGGGGGGGGGGGGGGGNNTTCATGTCGGGGCCGTTGCAGTTGAGGCTCAGCCCGCGCTCGTCTGTGATCTCTGTGATCTCCGACAGGTCGTCATCTTCGAACTCATCCAGGCTGATGTCGTGGGTCAACCTGGTCAGAGGGGGGGCGGGGTTTAGGGTGAGAAGGAAAATCACACACACACAAAAAAAAAAGAATCTAAGTTAATCCTTCATCACTCATCCGCAGCCTCAGAACATCTCAAAATCTCTTGTTGACCGAATTTAACTGGATGAAAATGCTGAGCCCAAATCCGAGGACACGTGAATATGGGTCACAAGCTCTGGTCACATCTGTCAACATGAAACTTATGATGTATGTTTGATTTCTAGTCATTTGCCATTTTAGCTTCCTCAGTTCTGACAAAATCTTTATTTTAAAAATCACTTATATACCATAATGTATTTCTGTGAATATCTTTCTTCTCAAAAAAGGAGAGAATTTCAAGATTCCCTTCGACTTCCCACAGAGCATCACAGAAACCGGCCCTGGCAGCACATTCCCATCACAAACAGGCCTGGTCAGTGAAAGCAGCAGACACCGGGGTGGTGGTGGGATGCAGACTGTCCCTGTGGCTGCTGGTTATGCTTCAGCAGCCATGTGGATAAAGCTGCACACCCACAGTGAAGAGGACACTGAATCATACTGATAACAGAGTGGAGGGGAAACATGGATCGCAGGCGACAGCTCAGTCTGAGGGTTGTGTAGCTGGAATCATCTCAGAACTAATCCTGAGTAAAACTAGATCAGGAGTTGCTTTTCCAAAGAGCCACAGTTTTAAAATAATCTTCCACATCCTGTGAGGACACAAGGTTCTAAACATTACAGAAAATAAATGGATTTAATTGATTTGGTTGTATTTAAAAGCTTTTTATTTATAGTTTATAAGTTATATAAGTCTATGGTTAAACTATAAAATATCAATGACATCTTAGGAATCATTGCCAAATGTTTTGCTCCTTGTAAAGCTTCATCCTATCCATCACGTTTGTACAAGCACATCAACCTGGTGCAGCAGTGCACATAGAGTTTACTGGATTTCCAAAATGTCCATGTACATTAAAAACAAATAGGAGCAGTTAGAAACACTTTTATTTTGCAGGGGTGAGCAGAAGGTCTTAAGATCTCCGGCAGCGACCCAGGCCATCACTCCAGATCCAGGCAGGGAAACGTCCTGCTGCCGGAGCAGGATGATTCAATTAGCTGCCAGGAAACAATGCGTCAGTTTTGCCCATCTGTAATTATGTCCGTCTGTTACCCCTTTACCCAGCAGCCTCCTGGGCACGGCACACAGAGACAGGGCAGGTAATTGTTATTAGCGGGAGGAAAGAGAAGAGGACGGTGATCACAAGGAGCAGTGAGCCGGTGAACCCGGAGAGCCACGAGCTGCACGATGCTAATGTCCTTTCTGACCACAGAGACACTGCAGCTGTCTCCTGTACACGCAGCTACGACCATCTTCAGCCATCACGTGTCAGCGGCAGGAGTTAAATAGCCCGAGAAGAAGCATCTGTTTTTCGCTCCATAATGAGGCCCTGAAGGAGGCGGATGATGGATGGAGAGGAAGACAGAGAAATGAAAGACAAGGAGGATGAAGAGAGAGAATGAAGACTGCAAACTGTGAGGAGAGAATGAAGAATCCCTGATGAGGATATACTGTTCATCTCATGAGACATTAAGAGAACCAGCCGGTGGAATACAACCATCCACTTTCATTCATTAACGGGGAACAATGAAAACACCTCCTCCTAATCCAGGGGGGATTTTCAACTGTGAAAACTAAATTGTGTCACAGTTGAGGAGCAAGGTTGAAAAATCAGATTTAACAGTGTCTGGGTGAAAGGGAACAGAGAGGGAGTCATGTATTGTCTTATTCCTCATTCTTTAAATGCTTTAATTTAATTGACCTGTGCAGATCTATGGTAAAACGATCTGTGTTTGAGTCCACCAGATAAATGTAAAGACCGATCTTCCCTCTCACTCTGATCTACATCGAATAAGAATCTGTAAGAATCAGCAGGTGGGTTTGAGCCATGAGACTCATGGGGTCCACGTGCAGCTGGAGAACCACAACAACCCACAAGAGGCTAACTACAGCGTGTGTGTGTGTGTGTGTGTGTGTGTGTGTGTGTGTGTGTGTGTGTGTGTTTTTAATAAACAAGGTGAACAGTGCTCTGTTCAGGTCATTGATCAAATATTCAATCACGACAATGGGCGAGAAAAACTGAATTTCAATTTCAAGGTTCTGCAAACAGGGTCGAGCTTCACTTTTGAACTTTGAGTAAACAAGCAAACAGCAGTGCAACAGCCTACCCCC
>CM028859.1:4370382-4402725 GCA_016801935.1 Platichthys stellatus
AGAGTTGTGTTTAAAAAGCTTCCAACTAAGCAGGAAACACTGGAAATATGAATCAAGCTTTTAGTCTCAGGGAATTTGACATATTGAAATTGGGATACTAGCAGCAATTTGATTAGTAATTCATTAATTTCTATAAAAATCTATTTGAACTCAAGTTAATTTTATATATCAACAAATTGCCATATACACTATGCATTCAAGGCACTTCAATGCCGAGACCTAACACAACAGTTCCCACAACAAGCAAACACTGTGTCAACTGTGGAGAGAAAGAAATTCCCCAGTGATTCAGATCATCAGTTCTTAGTTTGTCATTACGTGCAAGAAAGAAAATATCCACAACTTTCCACATTTTAAATCTGTATATTTGCTGTTTCATCCTTGTTTACCTGACGGTGATCTGAAGATGTTCGGCAACAGCTCAAGTAAAAGAAGAAATTCGAAAATGTCACCGTGGATGATTTGATTCTTCACTGATGACATTGTGAATGTGAGGGTGAATGGTTCTCTTGTGTCAGCTGTTATCAGTTCAAGACCGACTCCCCCATGACCCTCAAAGAATAAGTGATATAGATAATGAACGGATGGACTATTGAGATTCTGACATTCTAATGAACCAAATGATTAATCAAGAAACCCATAAAGAAAAAATCTGCTTTCTAATTTATGGTGATGATAATCTTGACAGAGCAGCTGAGCAGCAGAGCAGCAGAGCAGGAGAGCAACAGAGCAACTGAGGTCGCTGGAGGAGAACACAGAGCAGAGCAGCTGGATCAGCTGAGCTCGACAGCAGCGTCCATAGCACCTGGAAACTTTTCCCTCTGAAGCATTGTCCAAAGTTTGAGGACAAACTAATAATCCTAACAAATTAGGCCTTTAACTCTGGAAGAGCACTATAAAGATATGGACAGGAAATGTGAGAATGAGACACCTGACCCCAGAGATTCCCTAAATCTCCATCACTCAGAAAATATGCACAAATCTAATTATTCTAAGAAATTCAAAATCTAACAAACAATACATGGTCATCTCAATAATCTAAATCTTTAAATAAAATCTAGTATAAAAAATCCAGAGGCCTACATCCACATCCTCCCTGGGATTGTGTTCCTGAACCACATAGTACAAGCCTCTCTCTCACAACCCCCTCAGTGATCAGTGTGTGCTGACGCAGCAGACTGCTCGGGTTCAGAGGCGCTCGTGAGGCAGCTACAGTGTCATCATCGCTGAAAGTGAGACGCAGCAAATCTGCGAGCGTAGTAACGAGGAGCTGACGCCGACATCCTCACTGTCACACACGATTACCTCTGGGGATCCAGGGAAGCAATCCGACCACCTGAAGGAAACCGCTGAAAGATATGAAACCATACAACCTATTGGGGAAAATGTCGAGAGTGATCGAATCTGTTGGAAATGGGTTCAAGAGGAGACTTTGAAAACGGCCTGGCTCTAGTCCCACTTCAGGAGATGTGATGTTCTTGGTGCAGCAGATACCTTGCATCAGGAGCAGATGTTTGTGTTCTGTGCTGTGGCCTCTGTGTCCACTGCTCACACATCTCCTGTCAGAACTGATCCTGCACATCAGCTATTACTATATTTACAGATTCAACATCCCACGCGGCCGACTCACCCCCCCATCGCCTACACCTCCAGATCCAGCAGATGAATTCCACAGCTCAGGCAAACGGACCAAGAGCTGGTGGGTTTTATATTCACTGGACGGAGGTAAAGTTTCAAGATGCAAAAAAAATGAGTAACTGAGTAATGAGGAAGTTAAATGTCTGAGCTTTTTATGTAAATTACTAAAA
Organism: Platichthys stellatus; assembly: GCA_016801935.1. Lineage (NCBI taxonomy): Eukaryota > Metazoa > Chordata > Actinopteri > Pleuronectiformes > Pleuronectidae > Platichthys > Platichthys stellatus. The sequence goes on from CM028859.1 coordinate 4,372,191, forward strand.
TATTGTTCTTCTTTTTACATGTAGATAAAGAGATAAATTAACCATTACCAAAATGACACAAGATTACAACTGGGCAAATGCATTTTTCATTATTCAGGCCTTTAAGGTTTCAGGAAAATCCATTTGGGTTAAATATCACACTCGTCTTTTCATTTGTCATGTCGGTGGTGACCTTTTCAAAATCGAGTCAAAACCAACACACACACACACACACATAAACAGAAAGAGTGGAAAACCTCCAAGAACCTGCTGGATGCAAACCAGCCTCTAATGAGGAAGAGGACTTTGCTGTTGTCAGCTGTTGGTGTGGCTCAAATGTGAAAACCACCAATGTACAGTTTTCTATTTTTACAAGTGATAAAAATACACTTACATGCTGTGAATAACAGCTTCCTGGTGAAATGAAGATGCAGTGTTCTAATGGACACTGGTGTCAGATCAACAGAATCTAAATCAATCCCCAAAAGACCCCAGACCTCTCATGAAATATGAATGTGAGTCTCATTCGTGAATTTGACTCCTAATGTATCTTAAGCCTTGAGTCCATCTCTCTGAGGGAGATTTTAATATTTCATGTGCTATTTAGTCATTTTGATCCCATTCTCCGACTGTATGATCTTTCTCCCACCATTCCAGTATTAATAACCATAAATATGATTTTAATTACGCTCTGTGATCCCTGAGAGATGTAAAGTCATGCTCAGGTGCATTCACACGGCCCGTGTGCTCCAAAGGTGCAACACTGACTTACACTCTGTATTTAAAGGCTTAAAGAGGCACGTGACTCAGCTCCTTCGTCACTTCTGCAAAAATTCAGAAGTAAAACCGAAGCAGGTGGATGAGGTCCTGATTCCAAACTGTCCTGAGATGAAACATGACGACTCTCTGTCGTAAGGAGGGCAGCGGCCCTGCAGGACGGACGCTGAGAATTTGGGCTAAACTCCTTTTCTGCGTCCTGCTGGACTGTTTGTTCTCCGTCAATGAAGGACGGCATGACCCTGCATGCTCGGGCCTCATTAGTCTTTATCTGAATCCAGGTCTGACCCTGATGCCGACAGCGCTGAATCAAAGTGCTGCCTGGTTGCACATATTGACCGCAGGTTTTTTGTCCAGGTCAAATATCCTTACACGACGGCTCGTCATCAGATTGTCACTGAAAGGATTAGTTCTTGTCTTTTCTCATTAGGCCCTGAAGACACATTATGCAAGAATATAGTTTTCTTGCCGTTTAAGGTGAAAAGGGTTGATGTCGTGGGGACGGCAGATAAAACAACACATCTTCTTTTAGATAATGTGGAGAAAATGCAAACAGGCAGATTATTATGGACCTAAATTGATGCAGGTTGAGTCTGATTTCCATCCAAACACTTGTATCATTGATTTATTGCGATATTGGCTAATGCATCAGCAGAAACAGGACGGTGGAGTTACCCTGTCCCCAGCATCTGTGTGGTGCTGTTATGGTTCAGTCTTACTTTCCACACACATGCACAGATGTGTGCACACCTGTTTAGCCCCAATGATTCACGCAGTTATTCTCCCACTGGGAGGTCACAAGGCTGCGCGCTGACCGTCATTCATCAGCTTTGTCCTCCTGCAAGGACAGGACCAGGACCAGGACCAGGACCAGCACCCGGATCCGGACCGTCCCATCCGGTTCACCACATACAGCCAGGACAAAAAACAAAACCTCCACAAGACACAAATGCATCCGTGCAGTGCATCTGCTCCAGCACCGGTTCTGTCATGCAACAACATAATGTTGCCCCTCTGGTTTCTCTGGTCATAAACCAGCAGCACCTGCTGTGCACGCTGCCCCCCCCTCTGAAGACACACACTCTCCTTCAAGGGCATGGCCGTCCCTGAGCCTTGAGGTGCAAGGAGACGAAACATAGCAGGAAGAACATGTCAGCAGTTACACACTCACAAGGTCACACACACACACACACACAATCACACACACACACATACACAGGCACACAGCCATGTTTGCTGCATGCCGGTAAAAGAAGATGGAAGAAGAAACGCGAGACATGCCCTACCATTTCTCCCACTGGTCCTCCATCCAGCCCTCTTCTCCTTCCCCTCCCGAGTCCATACTGTAAGTGAGGAGGGCATCCACAGCCGAGAGAAGAGGAGGAGGAGGAGGTTAGAAAGTGATGGAGGGAGGGAGGAGTGAGCAGGAAGAGAGCTGGAGGAGAGGGAGGAGGGGTGCAGCTTGTCCGGGTCGATGGATACAGAGCCCTGCTGCTGCTGCCGCTGCCGCTGCCGCTCTTCTGAAGGAGCGGCAGGAAGATGGAGCGGGGGGGCAATTGTTTAAAGCAGAGGAGCTGAATCTGCCTAAGATGAGCGTTATATAATCTACTCCTCTCTTTCTCTCTGATGTTTACTCTGTGCTGCGCGCATCAGATGTTACTATGCACCACTGCAGGGAACTGCTGATGTTAACAGAACGTCTAACAGGAAGCCCAACGAGAGAAACATCAGCACGGGAGGACACTCCTCTCTCTCTCTCTACCCCTCTCTCCCCCTCTCTCTCTATGCTCAATTATTCATGAGAACCATTGAGCCTAATTTGTCCATCTCTCCTTTCTCTTCAGTCTTCCCTTTAGTGGAAAATTCAAGCTTCTTTGTTAAAAAATAAAAATAAAATAAACAAAATAATCTGAATAATCTTAGTGCTAGTCTTTGATCGTAGTACATAAAGATGGAGGACGTGAAAAACCCTTATAAGTGAAGCCAAAGCATATCTATCGCCACCTGGTGGCAGGCTGCAGTAGTCAGTCTCCTGCCTCCTCTATAGAGGAAAACATGGAGCAAACCAAAAATCTAAATACACAATGTTAATTTTTGTTTATATATTACATGTTTTATTACATTAAAACAGCTATTTCTCCATCTTTTAAGCATTTAGAAAACAAGTTCTGATTGTCACTACACCTTCTCTGCATCAAATGAAAGACAGACTCATGAACAATGAGCTGCTGCTGAAGGTACAGCTAAAAGGTCCTTTCATATTTTTTATCAGGTGGAAAAATGTAATTCAAAAGCTAAAAAACACAAATAATGTGTTGATAATATTGATGGATGTGTAGATGGAAATGACAACAGTTTAAAACACAAATCCGGGTTCCTCTACACTGAGACACCCACATGCAGCCAGATGGACATTGCAAGACCTTGGTACCTGGCCAGGAGCTATGGAGCTCACACACAGGCTTCACACACTTCAACACAGTGACTTCCCAGTGTAGATTGTACAGGTTGCGTTACATGATTGTGTGTGTGGTGTTTAATCCCCTTACAGCTCATCAGTGGAGGCAATTTAAGAGTGTGACGTCAAAAGGGGTCAAAACAACAAACCCAGTTCTTCTCATGACGACAGGTTGTGACCAGAGAGCTGAAACCATCAGTGTGATTGTGTGATTGGTCTGAATCAGTTTTATAAAGTCAACAGCACCATCAGCAACAATCAATAATTAAACATAAAATCCTTTGCCAAGTTTACTTGGGCTGAATTTTGTGAGAAGAAAGAATCTGCACATAGAAGTGCAATTTACTGGGGCCCCGGGCTGAGAGAGGGCCCCACTGAGAACGGCTGATCACATTCATCCACAGCCAAGATAATTGTTCAGGGCCCCCCCACATTCCATTTGCCTGGGGCCCACAAAATCCCTTGAAACACCTCTGTCTGCATACTAAATATTCAAATGCTGTGCAATGGAAAACAAAACCTTTATCAAACGGCTAAAAGGGAATTTCAATGTAGTCAAGACTTCAATATAAATCAAATATGAACTATGGTGGAATTGTTTGTGGATTTTTACGAGTTGATAAGAAACTACAGGTGTGGGTGTGACAGAGCTGCCAACTTTTCAAAAAACCTTGGAGTGAGATTTTGTCGGGGGTGACCAACATTTTGTAGCGCAGGCAGCCACACACGTGAAGCGGAGACAGAGAAAAAGAAAGAGACAGAGACAGAGACAGAGAAAGAGACAGAGAGACAGAGAGAGACAGACACAGAGAGAGAGAGAGACTGATAGACAGAGAGAGAAAGAGACAGGGAGAGAGGGAGAGAGAGAGAGACAGAGACACAGAGAGAGAGAGACTGATAGACAGAGAGAGAAAGAGACAGGGAGAGAGGGAGAGAGAGAGAGAGCGTGATGCCCTCTAGTGGAGACAGGGAGACGGAGACAGAGATAGAGACAGAGACAGTGAGACAGGGAGAGGGAGAGGGAGAGAGACAGGGACACAGAGAGAGAGAGACTGATAGACAGAGAGAGAAAGAGACAGGGAGAGAGGGAGAGAGAGAGAGAGAGAGCATACTGTATAAACAGAGGGGAGGTGCCATCAGATGGAACGTGCATTGTCAGCAAAATCTAGCCACACAGCAGTAAATTATCAGCGGGGGGGGCGGCGACAGAAACCAGAGCCATTACTGTCCAGTGTGTCAGCTTCTACTGGGGCTGAAATTCAAATCAGACTGATTCTCTCCTTCTACCCTCCGAGGATAAAATTCAACTGATAAAAAAAACAATAACAGACGTATATGAGAAACTGACACTTTCAGTCTCTCTCATCTGTGTCACATCCCACAGCCTGAATCCCGGATGAGAGAAAAACATTAGAGGGTAAGTTAGGGACTTAGAGAAAGAAATGAGATCATCGAAACACTTTACTTTTATTTGTATTATTTACTGATCCGTGCATTTGTATCTTCTGACTGGATTGATGCTATGTAGATTTCAGGAAGCACAACAGAGTCCAGGGTTCACTTCCTGAGCCTGTGGTTATCTGTTGGTAAAAACTTTAAGTGAAGATGGACGACAATACAGATCCTATAGATGAAGCCAAATCATTTGGACGGTCCCCTGGTGGCCTGTTTCAGTGTACTGTAGGATATAAACCAATGAGACATAGACCAAATTAAAAGTGTAAGGTAAATACAAGCTGAAGATTTTGAAGTCTGTGCTTTTTGTAAAAAATCTTTAGGAGCCGTTAGAAATCTGTAAATACCGGCTTTTGAGAGCGCCATTTTCAATCTGTGCAAATCTGCATGAACAATGTTTTTATGTATTTCATGGAACTTGTTTTAGAGATAACATTATTTATAAACATTAGCCAGGGGTTGAGTATATCCACAGGAAAAAGAAATATCTGTTCTGTGAAATCTTACGTTGAAACTGCTAAAAGAAAAACACAGGACTATCTTTGCAAACAGCAACTTGACACGTCCCCATTGACGAGCGATGAAGATTTAAGATTCCTCAGAAGTGGGTCACATCCGCTGCTCGTGCATCTCGACTCTGTGAATATCTCCACACACACTCGTCTGTTCTCCAGCAGCAGCAGCAGCTTGCACAGAGAGACGGAGGATCTGACCACAGGCAGGAGGAGGAGGAGGTGACGGAGGAAATCAAGCCGGCATATGGCCGCTCTGGGCCGGCGCCCAAACCTGAGTGGATTATCAGGCTTCCTCTCGCTGTGGTCGGCTACAACCATCAATGAATAACAGTTCAGCTGTGATGAGGGAGACAAGCCGGAGTGTTGAGCACTGATCTGAATCCATCATGCTCTAAATTCATCCTTTCAAACAGCTCACACCTTCAATCGATTTCTAAATCAACGTTAAATGTTTTAACATGTAAATTACATGAAGAAAGGGTTTAACATTAATTATGAATGATTGATTAAACAGCTCCAGTTGTACGGTTTCATGTTTTGTGTTGTTTTATTTTTGGAATGTTGGTCATGATCAGTTTACATTTGGAGCATCTTTAATTCGTTGTTCTGCTGAAATGGTTTCTGTGTCTCTGATGATTTCACGTGTGTGTGTGTGTAACTCTGAGGCACTTTTTATTTTTAAGGTTTTATTTATATATTTATGTGTCACATGAATCAAACTCTGCTGGAGCCGCTGTGATGATCTGAGGGAGGAGGGTGGGGGATGTGAGACACGAACTGAGCCTGATGGGGAGTGTGTGTGTGTGTGTGTGTTGCTGTCTCACTGTATATTGATCATTGATCTCCAAACACTCTGTAACGCCACTGAAGAATTACAGCTTCTCCTCAGGTGCCATTATAAGGGTCTCTCTCTCTCTCTCTCTCTCTCTCTCTCTCTCTCTCTCTCTCTCTCTCTCTCTCTCTCTCTCTCTCTCTCTCTCTCTCTCTCTCTCTCTCAAAGCTTCACTGTGGCTCTGCGACACTGTTTCCATCATCAACTCAACCTCTGCAATCAATCGTGCTCTCATGCAATTCATTACTGATGAATTATTTAGGCCAAATTCACAATCTCAACTTCCTGGAGCCTGAAGTGAAACTTCAAACTTCTCGAAAACCAAGAGGGGATTTAATCTGGGCCAAAATAAAACTGATAAAAGCAGAAACTGTTCAGCTGAAATTCCACCAGCAGTCTGAATAATGCATGGATTCCAAACTGACTGGTAATTTGTTTCTGCAGCCAGAATATGAACTGTTTCATTAATGGTTCATGCAAACCTATGTCTTCATCAGACAACTCCAGGTCTAAACAAAGACTATAAGACAACTAAAACATCCATTTATCTGCTGTTTCAATCTTATAGATTCTGTAACTCATAATGTATTTATTAATTAATAACTTATACCTAAATAAATTAAGTAATTATCTCTTCTGTACCAATACATAACCTTTATTGCAGATAATATATGATATAAGATACAAGGCCTGCGATTACGATAATATCACGATATCACGATTCTGAGATAATCCACATATTGCAATACAATCATACAACTATGCATCACAATGTTTGTGTAACTTGAGTAGAATACAAATGCCCCTGAAAAGGTAGAGTTCAGTATTTGTGTATTAATTCACTGTAATTTGTTAATTTTGTCATATCTTACGATTTCTTCTTTGACAAACACTTGTAATTGTCCACATGTGACATCTTCATAGAGTAAAATAATTATAAACTGGCAAAAGTGCAAACTAAAGTAAATCGATATTTGTGTCTTAAGATTCAGGACGATGACATATTGCTGTATTGATGTTTTTTCCCTCCCATTATTATTAATAATATAGAATGATAGAATAATAATATATCCTGATTCTATATAACGACATTTTTAACTTTTTAGGATGTTAATTCTCATGTTAACTCACCGACAATATGATGTCTGTTCATAAATCAATGTGGATATTAAAACAATATAAAAACTATATATTACTTGACAACACAACAACATGATGGTCACAGGAGGGAAATACCACATGATGTCAAATGTCATGGAACATGTTCAGGCCACACTGGAAGTCCCACAGCCGCTCTGCAAGCTCTGCTGGTCGGATGCACGATCACCTAAAAAGTGCGTGTCACATTTTAAAATGCATGATTCCAGTGGACGCTCTGGATGTGCACGCGGTTCCCCTCGGCCCCCGGGGAGCAGACACGCCCAAACACAACCACCTCTCCCCGCAGGAGCTGAGCGGAGCCAAAACCGCAGCTGCAGCGGCTCCCCGCAGCGTGCCCAGCCGGCCATCAGCAGCCCGAGCCCCGCAGGGCCCGCCTCCACACCGGGGCTCCCTCCCCCCGGAGCTCCTCTTACCTGAAGCTGGCCGGGGAGTTCACCTGGACGCCGCGGCCGGACGGAGGGCTGGCTTTCCGCTTGTCTCTCTCCGCCATGCCGCCTCCGTTTCAAGCCTCCATTGGCTCCACGGTGCAGTTCGCAGCTTCCCCGGTTCAGACACCTGACAGGTCCGCTGCTGCTGCTGCTGCTGCTGCTGATGCGATGCTGCTGCTGCCTTCGAGGGCTGTGGGGAAAGTCACAACTCAGCTGAACTGGGGGTAAAACCAACTGGGCTGGTGATTAGGGAACTGTTTTATTTATGATAATAAAAACCATCCCCCCTAAAACCTTTCTGAACAAAATATCTGAGACAACAAGCTAAATAATATATTAGCATTTAAAATCAAAAGAGACAGCCAAATAGTTGCCTGTAGCCTAAAAATCAGAGACAACAGAAAACTACCCGGCATTTGACTTGAGGTACAAGAAGAAGAAGAAGAAGAATCCTAAAATGTAAACTGTACAGTAAAGGACGAGCAGGGAAGAGGACGCTGATCCAGTGGATGACGGGGGTTCACCTTGATTTTTGTTGCCACCTACACAGTCTATGGTTGCCACTAGCAAATAAATCAAACAAAGATGAAGAAGAAGAAGAAGAAGAAGAAGAAGAAGAAGAAAAAGAAGAAAAAGAAGAAAAAGAAGAAGAAGAACAGAACATGCCTTAAATGGCAAAAGAAAAAGATAAACTCACATTAGTTCAAAATTAAAAAGTCCTATCAAGTCAAAGGCAGTCGGTAAAAGTAAGTTTTGAGACACAAACTTAAATTTCGAGAGTTGTCTTATGTGATTACAGCCAGATAGAAGAATCAGTGGAGCACGTACTGTAATATGTATTTTAGAGAATGAGAAATGCTAGAGGGAAATTGCAAAGCTTTGAGTGGAAGAACATTTGCAATGTTCATCTGGAGTGGGTTTGCCATAATTTGTATATCAGACAAAATTGTTTAAGCAGTTAGTATTAACATGTAGATCATGGACATCAAAAACAGGCATATTCTCTTAGTTGTATGTTTGTTTGCGAGATACCTAAAAACAAACATTATAATGATGATATTATTATTTTAAAGAACGCATAATCACAGAAAAATTTGTTTTGTTCATGATAAGCAAATGGTTCAGATGAACAGGACAATGGTTTACAAGGCACCTTGGTCCACGAAAAGTGTTTTGTTGGTAATTCTCCTGACTCGCACACTAGAAGCACATCGCTTGTGTTCCTGCAGCTGGAGTTTACGATGAGACCGTGAACGCAGCAGCAGCAGCTCCCACAGAGAAGTGATGTTCTGCAACTGGATGGAAAACAGAGGCTCAGAAAACAGAGGTGGATTTCAGTCGGTATCAAACTGGACTGATCTGAGGAACGTGACCCACTGTGTTTAACACATCTATAAAACTATAGTCTGACTGTAACTGGTGTAGATTTCACTGTTGATTGATCTGTTAGTGGTTTAATCCAGAGAGAAAAGGTTTTGTGTTTAGAATAAAAACACTGTTTGATTTGTCTTTAATCTGTTAAACAAAGAACAATCACAAACCACTGTGGACAGTTTGTTGACATGGCATCTATGAAGGCCTGGGACTATCAGGGAGTCATGTTAGGGACAAACCAGCAGAGGGCAGTACGCTACTTTTGAATAAGAACAGTTCCTTGATTTCTCTTTTCTTTCTTTCTTTCTTTCTTTCTTTCTTTCGAGTGAAAAAATTATTGCTTGTAAGAAATAAATGCTTCAGTCCATCTCTCCATTTCATTGGCCGAGGGTTTTTTAATATGACCCCTAGATTTTGCTGCAGTCCTTCACACTGTGGCTTCTGGTACCACTGAGCTCATACAAATCTAATGTACTACTAATTTTATTATCCTGTTTATTTCAACCAAATTACAAAACGTGCTGTTGATTCAAAATGTTCTGGATCTTTGAAATTCATAAAAAAAAGGATCAATTAATAAATGAATCAGGGACATTGATATTTGCTCGGGCATGAGTCTATTCCATCTCTTTCCAACAGGGCATTAGCATCATGGCTCTTCTCGATCCACGTGCAGCTCTTTTTTGAGATACTTCCCACCTCAGCTCTGTGTGTACTATGTGGACAAAGGGTTGCTACACACTTCACACATCTCATAACACTTAACTAGATACTATAAGCTAGACAACAAGTTTCTGCTGTGAGGTGTTTCATAACAGAGTGAAAAATAACTTTGACAGATTCTCAAACATTTTATATACAAGAAACACCACAATAAAAGCGGCTCAGAAACACACAACATGACACAAATACAAATGAACTGTATTAAGGAGAAGTAGGATTTTGTGCCAGAAATGAGAATCCAATAAAAAGACGTAGATTCCAGTTCTAGAAAGTGGGGCCAATGCAGAAGTGCCTGAAACCTGTGTTTTCAACAAATGACCAGCTGGGGGCGACACCACTGGTTGCAAAAATAACTTTCTGCTGACTCCATGAGTAGATGTCGTTTCAATTGAGTCACGTCATTAAACATTTCCCCAAAGACTTTCTGGTCTCAAACGCTAGTTTCAAGTTTATAAATAGTTAAAGAGACGATAAAGCACCATTTGCAGTGTGGTAGGAAGGACTAGCATGTGATCAACAGCTAGAACCATCCAATGGGTGCAGGTCATGGGTGTAGGGGCTCCTCCAAATATGGTGACTTCTGGTTTCAGATAACCAAGAAACCTGAGGCTTCAAAACGACAGTTTTCAAACCAATATGGTCGCGTTGGGTTGTCCCCTGACTCAGAACGCCGATACTCCATTATATCTCTAACTAGAAAACGGTTGGCTGCTATATAAAAGCACAAAATCAGGTAAAAACAAATGATCACATATTTAATCACATATTTATAAAACAGTTCATGAAGTAATGCCAGGCTACAGATTAGATTATATTCCTTGTGCCACAGAAAACACATTTCTGAAAAGAAGAAGATTGCAATGTCAAAATGTTCAGTGGTCCCAGGTCCAAGAGGGAATACTTTAAAAATAATGAGCCTGTAGTCATTATGCTGGTTTTTCATTGAAGGCAAGAGGAGTCTTATTTTTAGATTTTCCCAGAAACTTCACAATGAGGTTCCTTTCCATTGTGCTGGCTGAATATCCTGAGCTCCTTCAGGAATCCAGGGCACTCATGAGTCTCCTGTCGGACAAGTACTTCTGGACCCATCCACAAGGATTGAAGTCGAGACGTAGGAAGCTCTGCAGCCACGGACTTCTCTGAGAACCCTCCACGAACTCCTCCAGTGTAATCTGACCTGCAGCACAAACAGAGGAGCTTCAGTGAATTGGTTTGGGAACCTTCGTTTTTTTATGCTATGCCTGTTTTGGTGATGTTGGTGATTTTATGTGTGCAGTGAACTCACCGTCATGGTCCACATCGACCTCTTGAAAGATTCGATCACACGCCTCCTCCACAGTGATCTTTTCTTTTCCCGTTTTGTTGGACACGGTGCCTTCCTTTATCTTGTATATTATCTTAAAGAAAAATCCAGGAATGAGTTTGTCCATCATCTCAGTCCCAAATTCTAATGTCGTGGTCCCAAGAGGATCAACTGCTGCCCACTCAACATTTCATGACCTGGTCTCAAAGTTCAAGTTAATAAATAGTTAAAAAGACGACCTCTCTTACCTCCACAATCTTGTGTATCTCATCTCTGTCCAGACGACCGTTGTCATCGCTGTCGAACGCCTTGAAGGACCAGCGCAGCTTGTCTTCAAGGCGTCCGCGCAGAACAAGATGAAGAGCGGCCACGTACTCTATGAAATCCATCGTGTTGTCCTAAAGATAACGGGGGAAACAACAACATGGAACATTTGCCCGGTTACATACGCGGAGGAGATTTGTTTGCTTGAGCTGTCCTCTGAAGAAGATTTCCCTCGTGACTCACGTGATTCATGTCGAATGCTCGGAAGATGTTGTCCATGTACTGGGATTCAGGCGTCCCATTCTTTACTCCAAACATCCTCTTGAACTCGTGCAGGTACAATGAGCCACTCGGACACTCTGTGATATATGTGTTGTAGAGGTCCTGGATGCTGGTTAGCTCCAGCTCTGGTTCCTGCGTTAGTATCTGCTGGTTCTGACCCATGCTGCATCCAAAGTCCACCACCGCAGTCCAAACTATGAGTTTCTTATTTGAATGCAGATTCTTCAGTGGAGTAATATCCTGAAAGCTCCTTGCAGCGAGTCCTTCGGCGTCCGCTTCATGGCTGCTGTGGAAGGTGTCAGCTCTGGGGTCTAGAACAGTGTTAAGCATAATAACAGATTCATGTGATCCCTGACCCTCACCAAGATGCTTATTTTCAGCCCGAGGCCACAACGAGCTGAGTTTAAAACAATAATCCTGATCCCATCTTGAACCTTTGGTGACCCAGGGTCACTGATACACTTTATACAACTGGAGTCACAGCTCCATTTCGCTACAGCTGGTGAAGGTGACAGATTACTGCTCTGACAAGCTTCATTTTCTCTAATTCTCCGGTGCAACTCAATGGATTCTCTGGGATTATGACTACTACTACTACTGCTGCTTTACTCCCCTGGAGTAAAATAAGTAAACAAACGCTCTCAGAGCAGGGGCCTCCCTCTCTATACCAAGAATCCCCTGCAGAGTCTTTAAGGTGAAGGGAGGAGGTTTCTGGAGACGGATTATGCTTAAAGACAGAAGTGATAGTGGTCAATAGGAAATGCATCAGGGACATTAACAATTTAACAGTTGTATTGCAATCACCAAAACTGAGCTTTCCGTTCAAAATAATCATTATAAACCGATAGGGGCAAAGTATTCAATTTAAGGTGGAATTTCTCTACTTTTCAAATATGTCCAAAACTTTATTTGTCTCGTGAAACCATTCAATCTGTGTTCTTCATCAAGCTTCTCCTGGTAATATTCTATTCACTCCCTGCAGTTTACTCATCACATGCTTCACCTATCTATCAAGGAAGCTGATGGGTGACTTCTAACTTTCACTGGGTGTTGCCTCCACCAGACTCTGAGCTGGAGCAGCTTTGGCTTATGACGGTCTTTGGGGTTGCCACTCGCTATCAGCTGAAGTTACGCCCCCCTCAGGTGACACAGGTCATTGCAACCAGGTAGCTGTCAAACCTTCTAAATGATCCTAACTCTCCACGAAGTTGCTTTCTACTATATTTGGCCCCGAACTCAACCGTGGGTCCTGTGGATACCTCACAGAGAAAAGGTAACTCTTAATTATAATACAAATATGATGTGAATGTGTATAAACTTCTATAGATTATCATCAACAGGTTCTGTGTCACAGAGTAAAAGATGCCTACACATATTTCAATGCCTGAACAGGATACAAAACAGGAGCTGAGCTTAGATTTAAGATCTGAACAAAAAGGACAAATTTTCATACACATGTAAAACCACAACTTTTCATGTTATTATTTATTGAACCTTATTTGACATTTATTTAAAACATCAATAACATATCAGGTAAAAACTGAATATTCACAGTGATAATGTTTTAGTTTTATCAAAGCTAAAAAAATGAATTAAAAACCCAACAAACTTAGAAAAGCAGACAATTTAGATCGTAGACAATTAAGGAGATGTTGTAAGATAAGAGGAGAAGTTGTGACGTTTTTTGTTTTTTTTAAATACTGGAAGAAAAATAAACTACAAATAGTTTTGACTTTAAAAGTCACAGACTCATGTGTAGATGGAATGTTTCTCTTTGGCTGAGTTTAAGGTGAAATTACAAACGTTGGCCAGCTCTGATAAAACATCTCTCACTCATAGTATCGAAGATGAATCCTGATTCGTAAGTTGTGAGTTTAATACATTTCGTAAATCAAATTTAAGGCTTATTCTCATTAAGGCAGATCCAGGTTGATATTTCAGAAGTGTGCGCTCCGCCTCCTCTGCTCCAGCACCCACCCAGCAGGGTTCATGTCCAGCTTCAGCATGTTCAGCACCCAGGGGTCCTGCTGTGCACCTCGGATGAACTCCTCCATGTTAATGTGACCTGTCCCGAGAAAAAGAGGAAGAGGAAGAGCTTGGAGCACGATTGATGTTCTCTGCTGATACAGCACAATATGTGATCTGTCTCTTTTTGTTCCCAGTGTAAATGTGACGTGGGACAGAGAGTCTCACCGTCTCCATCGCTGTCCACCGCCTGCAGCAGACGATCCACAGCCTCGTCCACTGAAAGCTGACAACTGCTCGTGTCCGTCCTCGAGCCTTTCTTAATCCTGTAGATGCTCTGAAACAGAAAGTGACATGTTGTGTTTCTTGTTGTGTGATGATTCCTGACACAATCAGGAATATGATGATTGGATTAAAGCAACAATATGATTGGAAAACTGAACATTTTAATTGTTTAATTAAAGACACTTCCCTTTTTAGACCTGTTGATCTCACTCTCCTGTAAATCCTGATTCTATTTGAGTATTTTAAGCTCTTCCTCTTTGTGCTGTGATGTTTGATTCAACTTTTTGATTTAAATGTTGATACTGATCGAATTCAAATACAAATCTACTCCACATTCTCAATACGCATACAGTATTTTTCTATTTTACATTTATTTTATACACATGTTTTTTTACCCTTAAGTTTTATCTAAATAAAAGAGTAATATGGTAAAGTGAGGATTTGAATTCGATGTGGAAACAAACGTGAACTTGAGAAAGCGGCTCCACCAGAAAGCACATTTTCACGTCTGCTGTCAGATCTGCATCCAGCTACAACACTGATGAGAGAGCAGCTCCAGTGAAAACCAACTCCATCAGGTAATTTGCTTCAATTCAGCATGAAGAAGTTTCCCTTAAAGCTTTGTATACATATGAATTGTCGTATGACTCACAAAGACACACACTCACTTTACATTACATGAATATTTTATTCCTACAGAGAATAGTTTCCCCTCTTTTTCTCCCGACTTCATATTCTTTGGCTTAAAAACTTCAAAAAGCAAAGTAAGAATGAAAAGGGCAATATGCATATAACTAGATTATGATAGACTTATTAAAGGATGACTTTTGATAAAAATATAAAATATCGAAGGATGAAAGCACATTTCCTCAGCATAAAAAGTTCTGTGATGTGGTTTTGGCACAGAGGGTGACAGTGAGCGGTGGTTCTCCTAAAGCAGGAATTCACTGTAAGGGAATATCTAAGCCAGCATCTTTTAAATAAATTGTTATTTGACTCTTTCACTAACTTACATCGATTATTGCCCGCAGCTCGTCCCTGTCCACGAAGCCGTTGCCGTCTTTGTCGTACACCTTGAAGGACCAGCGCAGTTTATGCTCCAGGTCGCCTCGGAAAACCAGATTGAGAGCTGCCACGAACTCCAGGAAATCGATGGTGTTGTCCTGAAAGAACACATGACATGAAATGAGAACAGCTGGGTCACGGTCCAGAGTAACGGGGGTCGCACAGGGAGCCAGGATGTAAAAGCTTTCACTGTCTCACCCCGTTTTTGTCAAAGGCCCGAAACATGTTTTCTGCATAGTCGGACGCCTCTCCCGTCGGGTCCACGCCGAAGAAGCGTTTGAACTCGTGCAGAAAGAGAAGTCCGCTCGGGCACTCCATGACAAACTTTCTGTACATATCCTGCAGTGCCTTGATGTCAATCTGCTCGCTGCTCTCTGTCTGCAGCGTCTGCCCCATGGCTGACGGGCTGGTCAACCGACCATAGTCCTGCAGCCGGAGGGTTCAGACCCAGGCCGGACTCGGAGGGGAATCTCAGTGTCAGGACTTTGTTTTTATAACAGGCGTGGAATCCCAAAGCTCCAGGTTACTTTAGAGTCAGGTGATTAGTGTGGCTGCAGGATTACTTTGGTATTAAGTCAGCGGGGTTTCCTCCACTGAGCTAGAAAGGCCTGTAGCTAAATGTGGGTCTCGGCCAAACACAGAGGGGAGTGGCCAAAAGGTCCAGAAGTGTGGAATGTACAAATAAATTCAGAGGTGATTAAAATGCAGTAAATAAGGAATTCATTATATCCAAACTTTAGTTTTCTTGAAGCAGTCGCTCCCCATCAACTTTAAATACAAATGTCTGACTCTTCAACTGCGAAATATTGACTTTTTACCTCCTATGATGGTTATTAAATATTCCCATTAGCCTCAAGCTGCACTGTGTTTTGAACTAGTTCATTCTTAACGTGCTAAACCAGGACAATAAATAAGCATCAGCCTGACAGGGTTCAGCTTTACACATGAAAGTCCTCTGCTGTCCCTGAACGGTCCCACTGTTGTTCACCTCTTCAGGACCGAGTAGCTAAGAGGCTAAGAGGCTAAGAGGCTCTGGGTCACGCTTACTTAGAGTTGGTGTATCAATCTCTTTTAATCAGATTGGAGAAGCTCTGCTGATACAGGCACAAATCCCTCAGTGGTAGTAGAGTGAGTGGTTCCCCCGAGGTGTCCGAGTCCAACAACTTGCTGATGGTTTCTGTTTCCTTTTACTTAATTATCCAAACTTTAGTCAACGTTTAGCATCCGGTAACTCAGCTGCTATTTGGTGTCACCACTTTCCTCTAGTCCTCTAGGCCGAGGGAATAAAAAGTCAACCCTGAAAATGAACTTTTCAGGGAATTCACAGTTATACTCGTGTGTATTTCTTTATTTACTTATTCACCTTACATGATTGGCATAGACTGTAGAAATGAATTGAGATAAAAAGTTTGAATCTGAAGTCATTCCAGGTCAATTCCCTCAAATCAAGGACACAACACGTCACAAATCCTGATTAACTACTTTAACAACACAACATCTTTACAGAAGATCTCTGTTTCATCAAATTGTATAACAGAAAACAGAAAAGAAACAAGAATGTAATCTTGATATTGATGTAGAAAGTGAGGTGAGACTTGTTAAATGAAATTACAGCCGTGTTTGGCTTCAGGATTAGTTCATAACTATGTTTAACCCAGCAGGGAGAAAACAAGGCTAACAGGATTAGAACCTCACGGAAGGATTCTCCTCTCAGGGGTCGGACCTCTCGACTCCTCGGCTCGATGCATCTGTCAACAAACACTGGACATTATAAACAGTGCACGGTTAATCTGGCAGTCACATGCAATTTTCCAAACCCTAACCCTAACAGATCTAATTCTTTAAGTTAATTACAGTAATTAGATTTAGTTTTTCTTTCTCAAGGATTTTCAATAATTTCAGCATATTTCAGATTCATGTTAAATCCCTCTTTTCTACTTTTCTGAGTTTTAATTCATGTATTTCACAAACCTGGGTCAACCAGGTCATATTCATGGCTTTATTTTAATTTAGGTTAATCAGCACAAATCAATTCATGATTGAAAAAAATTAAAAGTTGAATCTCTGCAGAAACAGTGAATATTATCTTATGTCCACTAGATGGTGGTGTTGATTCTTTTTTGGAGCTCGTGAGTTGCACAGTAACGTTACTGTTTGATTTACTTCATTACACAGAGTGGAAAACTGTTTAAATACATCACATTACATAAAGATACACACATCACAGGACGCACCAAATTAAGAATGTGGTGCATTAGATCATATACTACATTTCTGCATTTGAGATGCATTTATAACTCTCTATTACATATATAAAGTTTCCACATTGCTTCATATCTTCATGTGAAAGACTCATATTGGCCAAATTTACCGATAAATCATCAGGCTCTTGTCACGTTAGCATAATTTGATCTGTAACGAAACCAAAATAATTCACAAGGTGCGTTTACTGAGCTGATTGTGAGGATTACGATGTTTTCTTCTTAGAAGATTTTAAGGATATGATGCCATGGAGTTGTAAAATTCTGTGCACTACTTACGTCCTTCTCCAACTTGCACCAGTAAGGTAATACAGGTCATAAACAGGTTTGCATACAGGTGCTGCATCCAAGGCCAAGTTCTACATTTTAAATCTCCCGTCAATTACTGAGTAAAGAGTCTATGTAGAATTTAAAATAGCAGAAAGAAGAAGAACAACGTCTTCTCCTTTGTTGTCACATGATATAATAATCAAACATCTTGAATTGGATCATCAAATCACATGATCCTGTACATTAGCTGAACTCCACCGATCTGAGTCTCCACCAGGGGGCGACAGGAGATCGCGTCAGCCTCAGTGTTCATCAAACCTTTTTCATCTGTGACTCAAATCCTCCACGAGCTCTGTGCTGCTTCCTCCTTCTATTAGCCTGTGTGCGAGGAGAGGGAAGCTCTTTCCCCCTTAAGCTTCACATCATGAATATTTGTGCTGTAATTTTGTATATACACACAAGCTTTCAATGTGTCTTATATCAAATGTATACACAAACAATGATGCTTTCTATAAATCATGACCCAAGCATCACACACACACACACACACACACACACAAACACACACACACACACACACACACACACACACACAATACCCAGCATCATTTGAGTTGTGAGGTGTATTGGTATCGTGAAGTTGTCAGAAGGGTTTTGTTATGATCTGTGTATTTCAGACAGAAGATGGGCAGTGATGAGGTCGTCTCTGTGGATCTGAGGAGACAGACTGACACAGCTGTTAGTTATGAGGAGAATATTCACTATGGCTCTGAGCGTGACGTGTAAATCATCTGCATCTGTTCCCGTTGTAAACAGAAACAAGTCACTTTAGGGGGGTGTTGCTCAGTTTCCTTGTTTTTCACATACAGACATGAATGAGGTGAGAATGAAGACGTAAGATAGAATTCAGCTCAACTCTGAGTCAACTTGTTCAGTGAAATTCATATTGATCTCTGTCAAAGTAAAAGATTTGCGTTGAGCTGCAGTCGTCAATGTAAAGAAAGTAAAACCAACTAAATTAACAAATTCTGAACTTCCAACAACACTGATTTACACTTATATGACTTGTGAGCAAATTACAAACGTGTGGCCTGAAAATTAAGACATTTCATTTTGACTTCAAGCTGTTTCTGTTTCTTCTTGTTCAATTCCTCCATAAGTGGCACCTATACAATTTTAAATTATATTCATTATAATCAGAATTTGGGCTTATTTCATTACGTTTTACTAATCAAAGCCTGGAAACTTTACTCTGAAGGCAAAATCTCTGCAGACAAATGTTAACTGGGTTTAAATATCAGTTTCAAGATTTCAAGATTCATCAACATCTGTACATGAAAGACAATATTATTAGAACAAAACCCCAGTGACATTTTTCAATATCATACATGAATAACTACAAATTAATTTATACGTCACGTTGAACAGTTGTTAAATTCATATCTTCCCACCTGTTGTTCTCTCTGATCCAGTGCATTCGATCCCCGTCTCTTTTTGAAGACAGGTTTCCACCTCGAAGGAGCATGAACACCATTAGTTTATTTCACTTTTCCAAGGGGGGTGTTTGGGGTCACAGATGCTTTGTTTGAGGTATATTTACAGATTTCAAGAGGCTTTTTCATATTTTCCAGGGCTCTTATTCTCCAGTGTGCGAGACATCATTCACAGAACACAAGCACCTTGTTCAGACGCACTCGACCCTAAGAGACCATGAAATCCTCCATATCTGAAATCTCTAAACATCCATTAAAGATGCACCTTGTCCATATACTTTGCGAGTTATATCATATTCAACAACCTCGCAACCTGTTCTTTTGCAGCTTTTGTCCAGAAAAAGAGAAACACGCTGTAATCTGGACTTAAAAGGTATTTTCATCCATAAGTAACTACTTTGACATTTTACATTATTCACAAATAGAGACAATAATGATATGAGGAGAACTAAAAGTTAAACCTGCACAAAGCTGTTAGAGAAATGCACTTAATGCAGAAGCTAAGAGTGGAACAAAGTCAGCAGGTGAAGAGCAAATGGCTCGTGGAAAAAACATGGAGATGCAAAAAAAGGGCAATTACTGTGCAAAATGGCTGTTTCTCCTTAATTGGCCCATTACAGAGGGAGACTGAAAGTGTTCTGAAGCCCTGAGGAGAAACATCTGAAGGCGTGGAGGTCCTCACCCGGGACAATCAGCAGCCTTGCATCGCTCCAACGTGTCCATTAAGTCTCACAGCTCAATGGTCAGATCTTCAGAGCTGTACCGACCTGGTTGTCCAGTGGCCAGAAACGTGTTCAAACGTGTTACAGGATTTCTGGACACTGGACAAAAAGGCAGGAAGTTTCCATAGAGGTGATTGAGTGAGAATAAACCTGCTATCGTGGTTCTGCAGGAGGTAGAAGCAGAAAGTCCAAACTCGAGCATCGAGGTGAACAAACATGAGGTAGGACATGAGAGACAAACAGACAAACCAACTAGCAGTCGTCATTGCAGAGTGCAGAGAGCTGATTTCCTGCTGAAGCTCAGGATTCATGTGCTCACACTGTTCGTAACTCTGGACCGGTTCTGGCTAGATCTCACCAAAGTTCGGTAAAAAGGGCAAACCACAACTACAAATGAAAAAACAAAGAGACACACAAGGTAGAGTCAGCAAAGTCAAACTTGAAATACTTACAAATAGACATCGAATAAATAGTTAAAAAGTTCTAAACGTGATCTACTGAGTCCTTTACGGGGGCAGAACCGAAAAGAAACACCAGTTTGAACCAACGCTCATCTCGGTCACAAATGTCATTCACGAGAATTTAGTGGAACCACGACGGATTAGATCTGTGATTGTGTCATTGTGTTGTTCGCCCCCCCCCCAGAGCATCTGCTTCTTCATTGTTGTCAGAGTTTCCATTGTCCCACAGAGAGAAACAGATAAGATGCTCTTCTGTGCCACAGAACAGAGTAGTAATCCCGTTTTCTGTGAATCGTCCTTGAATCCGACGTCCTGACCTCACGAAGAGTTTAAATCTCCGAGGTTCCAGACCTGGAGGATGAGACACTGTTTATTATTTTTTATGGTTTGGATTCAATAGAGATAATGGTCGATGATTAATGATTTTTTCACTTAATGGCCATTTTCATCAATCATTTAATACGAAAAAATAAAAAGAAACATAAAATAAATAAATAAATAAATAAGTGAGAACCCAAGGTCGCTGCCGTGTTCCTCTGGAGTCTCCTTCCTCTGGCAGCTCCTGATGAACAGTCTGCGGAGGTCAACGGGCGCCACTGCCCGTGATGAAAGAGAAGAAAAGCACAGATGATATAAGGATGCATTGATTTTTAATTTCTCTCTCTGTACAATGCTGTCAACATATGGTCCTAATCCTTCCTTATGCTTGTCTTATGACACACACACAGACACACACACACGGGTCTGAAGTATTCCAAGGACACCATGGATGAGTTCTCTTGCTGGGTTTACAACGTTGTTCCCTCCGTCCTTTCCCCCCCGGTTCCATCACAGCCCCGTTCCTCATGCAGTCACAACGGGTGACACTGAACAATACACTTAATAAACTTCACTCTTTATCGATACATGTTCTCCGGAGCTCCTGTGGATAATGTGCCGCTAAATATGAAATAAAAGATCTTTAAATGTTAAACAAAACCCACAGAATAGCGTATAAATCGCAGGCTCATAGATAAAACCACTCAGTCGATTTTAGCTTCTCATTAAGGACTAATAACGTCGGCCATTACACTCGCTGTCAACTTTGTCTGATTATATGACAGAAGGAACAAAAATCAATGGGCTTGTTTCTCCGGGGGAAAGTGTGCACAGCACGGTTCGTGTCTTTATGAGTAATGACTGAGGGAGACACATTCATTAGAAAACAGCTGGCGGCGGAACAGGAAAAGTCTTATTGATTACAGGGCTTTGACTTAAAGGTAAGAGATTAACGAAAAGACATTCAGTAACTTTGGTTAAACCCGTGCTTAAAGGACCGCCAGAAAAACAACATGACCGAGCAGATCGTTGGGCTTTTTTTGCCGAGCTTGTGAGATATCGGCCTTTTTGCCGTCTCCCTTTTTCAGTGAAGAAGAATAGAATCGAGCGTTTGCTAAATCCTGCCCCAAACTGTGACCATCAGCTCAGAGCAGCAGTGATTAGACACGGCTGGCTGGTCGAGCTATGGATTCACCCACATGGGGCATTAATGAGAGTGGGGTGGAAACAACAACAGCATAAAGTTGATAAAGTTTACTGCACATGTTCACTTTATATCCAACTCAGTTGTTACCACAGGGTTAAATCTTGGTATAATCTTCATAGTCAGGTTGATAATTTAAATCTGTGTTATTGCATGAGAAGGTTCAAATGCTGTAATGATCTGAAAACACTCAAACTCAGCTCTTCTGTTCAGTCTGTGTCTGAAACTCTTGTTTCAGCTCCTGTCTCTTTAAAGGTTCAGTGTGTAGGATTTAGTGACACCTAGTGGTGACGAGTTTTGTTGCAGCTGAACACCCCTCACCTCACCCTCCCCTTCCAAACATGAAGAAGAACCTGTGGAAGCCTCCAGTTGTAACAAAAGCTCAAAAGGAATTTAATTTGTCCAGTCTGGGCTACTGTTAAAAAAAACATGGTGATGTAGAGTATTTAAATATATAGGGTCCATTCTAGGGTAAAGAAAACAACAAATCCGACAATTTACACCGGCCCGATTCTAAACAGGCATGTTTAGACAAGGCACTGCACCACTTTTCGAAATGCCTGCAACACCCTGTGATACCTCCTAAGTTGTGAATGCAGTTTCTTTTTTCGGTCGGGGCCGTTGTGGGTTATTGTGTTCATGTGGCTTTTGTCCTCGGGTTGCTCGGGGGAGTAACAGTCGTGGTTTATAGGAATTCTGAATCATTTATACAATTTGATCCCGGCAGCACCGCCGAACTAAAGCAGGATAAACAGCCAGAGGTGTGTGTAGGAGGCTGCAGGGAAACAAATCAAACTGAAACAAGAGCAGGAACATTGGCCGGTGCTGAACCACATCCTCCAGTGCTGAACCACATCCTCCAGAGCTGAACCACAGCCTCCAGAGCTGAACCACATCCTCCAGTGCTGAATCACATCCTCCAGAGCTGAACCACATCCTCCAGTGCTGAACCACATCCTCCAGAGCTGAACCAAATCCTCCAGTGCTGAACCACAGTCTCCAGAGCTGAACCAAATCCTCCAGAGCTGAACCAAATCCTCCAGAGCTGAACCACATCCTCCAGTGCTGAACCACATCCTCCAGTGCTGAACCACAGTCTCCAGTGCTGAACCACAGCCTCCAGTGCTGAACCACAGCCTCCAGTGCTGAACCACAGCCTCCAGTGCTGAACCACAGCCTCCAGTGCTGAACCACATCCTCCAGTGCTGAACCACATCCTCCAGTGCTGAACCACAGTCTCCAGTGCTGAACCACAGTCTCCAGTGCTGAACCACAGCCTCCAGTGCTGAACCACAGCCTCAAGTGCTGAACCACAGCCTCCCAGAGCTGAACAGCATCTTCCAGAGCTGAACCACAGCCTCCAGTGCTGAACCACATCCTCCAGAGCTGAACCACATCCTCCAGAGCTGAACCACCGCCTCCAGAGCTGAACCACAGCCTCCAGTGCTGAACCACAAACTCCAGAGCTTCACCACAGCCTCCAGAGCTGAACCACAGCCTCCAGTGCTGAACCACAGTCTCCAGTGCTGAACCACATCCTCCAGAGCTTAACCACAGCCTCCAGTGCTGAACCACATCCTCCAGAGCTTCACCACAGCCTCCAGTGCTGAACCACATCCTCCAGTGCTGAGCCACATCCTCCAGAGCTGAACCACATCCTCCAGAGCTGAACCACAGCCCTCAGTGCTGAACCACAAACTCCAGTGCTGAACCACAGCCTCCAGTGCTGAACCACATCCTCCAGTGCTGAACCACATCCTCCAGTGCTGAACCACATCCTCCAGAGCTGAACCACAGCCCTCAGTGCTGAACCACAAACTCCAGTGCTGAACCACAGCCTCCAGTGCTGAGCCACATTCTCCAGTGCTGAACCACCGCCTCCAGTGCCGAACCACATCCTCCAGTGCTGAACCACAGCCTCCAGTGCTGAACCACAGCCTCCAGTGCTGAACCACAAACTCCAGTGCTGAACCACATCCTCCAGAGCTGAACCACATCTTCCAGTGCTGAACCACATCCTCCAGTGCTGAACCACAAACTCCAGTGCTGAACCACAAACTCCAGTGCTGAACCACAAACTCCAGTGCTGAACCACATCCTCCAGTGCTGAACCACAGTCTCCAGTGCTGAACCATAGCCTCCAGAGCTGAACCACAGTCTCCAGTGCTGAACCACATCCTCCAGAGCTGAACCACATCCTCCAGTGCTGAACCACCCCCTCCAGAGCTGAACCACAGCCTCCCAGAGCTGAACAACATCTTCCAGTGCTGAACCAAATCCTCCAGTGCTGAACCACAGCCTCCAGTGCTGAACCACAGCCTCAAGTGCTGAACCACAGCCTCCCAGAGCTGAACAGCATCTTCCAGAGCTGAACCACAGCCTCCAGTGCTGAACCACATCCTCCAGTGCTGAACCACATCCTCCAGAGCTGAACCACATCCTCCAGAGCTGAACCACAGCCTCCAGTGCAGAACCACAGCCTCCAGAGCTGAACCACATCCTCCAGTGCTGAACCACATCCTCCAGAGCTGAACCACATCCTCCAGAGCTGAACCACAGCCTCCAGTGCAGAACCACATCCTCCAGAGCTGAACCACATCCTCCAGAGCTGAACCACATCCTCCAGTGCGAAACCACATCCTCCAGTGCTGAACCACATCCTCCAGAGCTGAACCACATCATCCAGAGCTGAACCACAGCCTCCAGTGCTGAACCACAGCCTCCAGTGCTGAACCACAGCCTCCCAGAGCTGAACAACATCTTCCATGCTGAACCACATCCTCCAGTGCTGAACCACAGCCTCCAGTGCTGAACCACATCCTCCAGTGCTGAACCACAGCCTCCAGAGCTGAACCACAGCCTCCAGTGCTGAACCAAATCCTCCAGATCTGAACCACAGCCTCCAGTGCTGAACCACATCCTCCAGTTTCGAACCACAGCCTCCAGTGCTGAACCACAGCCTCCAGTGCTGTGGGACAACGGTTCCACCTCTTCATTGGAGTTTAATTGATTTCTTCTGCAGAAACTCCCACTCAGGATTTCAAATCACATCTTCATATGTATTAGTCACTCAGTCAAACTGCATATGGGAGAAATCCCAGATTAACACAAACGTTTAATTAGTTGTTTCTTCTTCCATATGTGGCTGCTTGGTTTCCCTGAGAGTGTTTTTTTGGAGATACCATTGTGACAGATGGAAATTCATTAAAGCGTAAGAGGAGATAAATCTTAAATCTGGAACTTTAGGTTTGTGAGTCTGCAGGAGTTCCAAAGTTTACTCAGAAAAAACTTTTAAAAATATCTATGTGGAATTATTGAAATTCTGAAGAAGTGGAGAAGCTGGTGGGTGTTTCCTGTTAATCCCCTGATTACTGTAATATGTAATCATGTGCACATATTGAGGTGTTAGAAAAGTTCCCTTAGCTGTTATCCATCCTGGAAAGTTCATGGCTACAGTGGTTTGAACCAATCAGCATCCGGGGAGGAGCTACTGGCAGCTAGGGGCGTGTCTCAGTTGAGACAACGATGCTTTCAAAAAGTTACCTCCGAACTGGAGAGCAGTTCTTCGATGAAAGAAAAGCAAAGAACGTCACTGAAAACTTTACTTTAATGCAAAGAATCTTTTCACTTTCTCACGACTCGCTTCGGTAACTGGTGACGGACAGATGGTTCCTCCAATCACCTGCCAAGTGTTTATTGAAACGCCTGCCCTTTCCCAATATCCAGCAAAGCCTCCCCATCTGGTCCAGTGTAACCAACCATCTGCCACACCAGCTTCTTGTTCCCTCACGCTCCACAATGATAGGAAAAGACTTACTGCTATCAACTATGTCACACGTATGACACTAGAAGCAAATCCAGTTCCCAGTTCCCCTCCCCCCCCCCCCCCCCCACCTGTTCAGTTCTGATAACCCTCATTCTTCAGACACGTGTCGTCTTCACTGACGTCTGGTCATGTTGGTTCCATCCTACTTGTCACTGGTCCTGTTGTAAAAGCCCAATGTACCCGACCATTCAACGACTCAGGAACCATTACACCTGTAATTGGGTCACTGCTAAATAAAGACTGGCTGCTGAAGCCAGTCCACAGAACCTGGAGCTGCACCACTGCTGCAGCACAAAGAATAAGAATCAGTTGTTGTTGTTGTTGACGTTGTTGTGTCAACTTAACAATTTATTGATGAGGCCCAGACGCCACTGTCATACACACTGCTGCTTTCCTGTTTATTTAAAATCTAATATTTCTGAACGTATATAGCAAATTCCACCAAGTTTGACACTAAACTTCCTCTGGTTTGTCAAGTGAGACTCTGATAAGACGAATGGTTCGAGATATTCTTTACATTTACAGGAAGGGATATTTTTAGAATTAAATGGTGTAGTGCACTCCACTGTATGACTAATGTAGTAGCATCGTTCTGTCCTCAGGAGAACCGAGTGTATGACAACACGGAATAAAGCGCTATAACATGCATGAAGTAGAAGGAACATAAAACACACCACAAACAATACGTTGGTTATTTAATCGATTGGTTGAAAGATGATTAAATGATCAGGATACGATGATTTCCTGTTTTTTAAATGTGGGAACCTGGATTTCTAGGTCTGCTGTGTGTTTGGGAGCTGAAGACTGAAACACATATTCCCCTCTCAGCACCGCTGCCATGAAACTGTTGGAGCTTATTCCTATTTAAAATGTTATTATTGCAGTGATGTGACTGGCTCAACTCGAAGCTTTCAGCTGGCAGCTCTCAGACCAGCTGTGTGGCTTGCTTGGAATCCAGGGCTGCCAACTCTCACGCTTTCAGGCTGCGTCTCACATGCTCACACTGTCCAGACGAATCTCACTCCACATGAGAGGGAGCAGCAGAAGCCCCTCTGTAGTGAAAAGTACCATGAAGGCTGCTCCAGTCAAATTTTATTTGTGTGGCCCAAAACCACAGATTTGCCTCGTGTTGTTTAACAGTATATGACACCGACTGTCTGCAGGTCTGTGTTTTGTTTGAGGGAAATCCCCTGAGCAGGTGTGAAAGTTCAGATCAAAGAACCAGGGATCAGGATTAACTAGAGTGAATAAAGACGAGTTGTACATTTGTATTTAAAAGGATTATCACAGTTTGGTTTGTATGATTTGTGCAGACACACCGGACAGAGCAGGTCGGAGCAGTGAGGAATATTTAATAAACCTTAGCAGGTACAAGTAGATCCAAAAAACTCAAAGCTCAGGCAGGAGGCTTCAGGAACATGGACAGGAGACACTTGTTTTGAAATGCTTGGGAATAAGTACAATTAGAAGTGGTTTAAGAGGAATTAAATCCATTATCTATATCGCTGGAGCCAATCTCAGCCGACACAGTGAATCCTAACATATTAAAAAAATATATTTGTATTATTAGAAAATTAAACTGTATGTCTATCTGTATGTGGATTTCTGGCCGACAAGGTAAAAGTCCAATTTAAAGTGTCAAAAAAACTTTCCTTGATAAAGACTGTGTTAAAATCTAGTTAACAGTTGATCATTAGAGTTAGAAATCTGTCATTATTGTTGGTGCAGGAATGTTAAAACCAACACCAGACAATTAAAAAATCAGTTTATTGGAGGCAGAGCAAATAAATTAGGATTTAAAATACACTATGACATTAAACGGCCATTCAAGTGAGTATATCCTGACGCTAACCCGACTTCATTGGGCTCCCACTGTCACCCCGGAGATATGGAGATATGGATGTTCAGATACATGACGGAAGAATACACATTCGACGGGGAGGTCAGTAGTGTGTGTGTGTGTGTGTGTGTGTGTGTGTGTGTGTGTGTTTGAGCGTGACTATTGGCGGTTTTCTGTAACTCACGTCTTTTGTCTCCAGAAACGATAACTGGGTCAATGATCAAGGTCACAGACAAAGTTGTGCTTCAGTTTACTGAACACAAAGTCTTGAATTCCACAGTGAAATTCACTTAAAAAAAAAAACATGTGTGAAAACAGTGAAGTGGTTTGTGTGTCATCAGTGTTTTTTATCACCAACAACATGTTTGTTGAACACCTGTTGTTTCCCAGTGGTTTCCACTGAGTCTTTTGGTATTTTACATTGAAAACATACAACCGTGTCTGGAAAGAGACTTTTTTTTAAATCGGATATTTTACAAACAGTTTTTCAGATTTATAATAGTTTTTTTTTGTGCTAGAGAGATGGTTTTGTATCTTCCACATTATTGAACGTACATGTTTTTAACCTGATTTGTTGTCGTTAAGGTTTCAGGACAGACTGTGTGATTCACTACACTCACAGATTATATTAGTGATCTTCTGTGAATGGAATCCACTCTGTTCCTGTCAGCGGCTTGTTCTCTCCAGGTAACGTCTATGAGGGAGGAGGTTAATACTGACCGTTAAGCAGACCAGAACAATTCTGTTATCAGGATCCGTCCAGAAGCTTCGAGGCTGCAGAAACATTTTGTTTTTCTAATTACCGCCATGAGAAAGTGGCCCAGCAGGAGAGGAAGAGGGGGGGTGAAGAACGAGCAGGAAGAGCAGAGGGGCTACAGGGTTTTACCAGCAGGCAGAGATGAACACAGTTCTTTCATCGAGCCCAGTTTTCTCTTTACAAAACAACAGCTAATAAACAACTTGAAGAAGATTAGAGAGATGAAAACAAAACGTGGTTTTACTGCACCGACTTCAAATTAGTTCTCGTTTTTTCCTTTCCCCCATTTTATGCTTGAACACATGAAAAATACAGATACTGTTCCATTTGGACTCATCGTAAAACGGTGCTGCTGAATGTTAATGATCACATTATACACATTAATAATCCTTGACCTTTATACTAACTATAAAGCGCAAGAGTAGAGCATCAAAAGTTATAGTACATTGAAATGTCTCAGGTTTTGTGTTAATGTACTAGTCTCCTCGTTTATATCTGAAATGGGTAAACTTGAAAATGTCTCCATGAAAAAATAAGATGTCGGTGAAAATAGTTTAAAGCCAGTGTTGATTTTGTCAGCTGCTCTTTTTATTTGTAATAATCTGATTTAAATAATGTAGTCATACATTTAGTCTTGAGATAAAAAAGGCACATTAGTTTTACTCGTCACTCAAATAAAATCAAAACTTTTATTCAGAAGTTTAATTGAGACCAAGAATTAGAAGTTTATTCAAACTTCTAGGAATCAGTAATATTTTATATAAAAATCCAAAGCCATGCTAAAAATTGTGTTGATTTGACTTTCCCCTGTAAATTGTCAGACTGCATAAATGATGTTGCATCTCCACCTCCTCCCATCTGTTAACATGGAGAAGGGGATTAATCACCTATGTGATTTATCTCCACTTAGCTGTCATGTTTATTCACAATCTACATACGTTCACACTCCCGTTTATGGAGCCTCATAAACCAGCGGGACACTTGCTTTTGCTGTATTCCCTCAGTTTCAGTGGAGCTGCTCAGTGACCTACATTTACTGTATATTTCCTTCTGCCTGCCAACTTTCTATCGGTTAACTAAACACACATAACTGTCTGGACAGATGTTCATCATTTCAGTGTTTTGTTAAAAAACTGTATATTTCTTCTATATATGTTTGTAAAGATTCAGATACATTGCAAACATAGTGTTATCTTACAATCAGTCAAAAAGCCTTCATTCTTCTAATGAGGTGCATTCTAATTAAAAAAATTTCTAGAAGAACTATTTAGAAGTGAAAAATCCAATTTAATCTTTCTTCCCTGTGTTCCACGTGCAGTGTTCTGGCACACATAACACTTCCTGTTAGCCAAAACATCACCTGATGTCTGCCGGGCCAGCAGCAGTGTGACGCACATGCATCGCACTCATAAAAATAGGCACACTCACTCTAAGCGGGGGGGAGCATGGGCGTGAATTCACCACACGGGCACTCACAGCATCGTACTTGAAGCTCTCCAGTGCCTCCTGTCACATCCCTGCTCCTGCTGCATTCAGGGTGGTTCATTTAATTGAATGTAATTGTCGAGGACACACTGCGTTTTAATGTGAAACCCAAATATTGTGACGCCTCCCTCCTTCCATTCACTGACGGTGTTATCAGGGAGCGCCGACACTTACTTTGTTCCACTCATGCAAACGTTTCAAAGCATTTTTTTTTTTTTTGAAAAAGTAATTTAACGTGTCTGTGTGTAACAAAGTCAATCATGCAGCAGCGCCGTGTGAAAAAGAGTCAAAATGTGCTTTCAGCTTCTATCAGAGCAATGGCAGCTCATGATGTGACACCAACCAAATAACCACGGTCATCAAGTTATTATATCATACAATACCTGTTAATACTGCACTACTTCAGATATATTACTTACTGCTCATAGTTCTTATATCATACAAAAGCTGTTAATACTGTACTATTTCCGTTATTACTGCTCATAGTTCCTATATCACACAATACCTGTTAATACTGTATTATTCCATATATATTGGCTACTGTACATATCTTATTTATTTACATTTCAAGTACGCACATTACTCTGCACTTTAACTCCTTTTTTTGCACTTCTGGTTAGACGCTAAACTGCATTTCGTCGTATAAGTACTTGTACTGTGCAATGACAATAAAGTTGAATCTAATCTAATCTAATCAAATCTAATCTAATCTTATCTAATCTAATCTAATCTAATCTAATCTAATCTAATTTGATGAAGGATCCATTTCATTTTAGTTCCTCATTCCATATATATTTCTCTATTCCATATATATTTATTACTGCTCATAGTTCTTATATCATACAATACCTGTTAATACTGTATTATTCCATATATATTTGCTACTGTACATATCTTATTTATTTACATTTCAAGTACGCACAATACTCTGCACTTTAACTCCTTTTTTTGCACTTCTGGTTAGACGCTAAACTGCATTTCGTTGTACAAGTACTTGTACTGTGCAATGACAATAAAGTTGAATCTAATCTA
>CM028859.1:4402765-4430772 GCA_016801935.1 Platichthys stellatus
CTAATCTAATTTGATGAAGGATCCATTTCATTTTAGTTCCTCATTACGATGTGTATTTATGTGTTTATACAAATTAATGTATTTTAACCTCTCTTTTATGATGTTTATATCGTTTGATTATATATATATATCGAACATGCTAACATATTGATGTTGTTTATATTGTTTAAGGTCTCAACTCATACACAATTGGCCGGAGGATTTCGTTATTTAGCTCTTTCTTTCACAATAATAGGAGATTGGCTGCATAGATCTGTGATCTGGGCCTTTCCTCTTCCCGACACAATGCACACAACTCTGAACTCAACAGGTTACATCATGTGTCTGTTGCTCCACACCTCAGGGTCCTGTGGACGGCTGACGGAGGTGAAGCCTAACGTGCTTTTCTGCTGATGCAGCCCGATCGCCTCGAGACCCGGACGCGTTGTGCATTCTGAGACGTTCACCACGGACGTAAAAAGAGGTTTCTCTGTGTTATCGTAGCTTTTCTGTCAACTCAAACCAGGCGGGTGCTCTCCTTCGACCTCTCCCCCATCAACAACATGTTTCAGCAGAATGGATGTATTTAGTTTTATGCCCGGGACAGCTTCAAGGGCTCCGATCTTGTGGCTGCAGTGAAATTTAAAACCTGTTTACTATCAGATGTTTGCAAAAAGTGGTATATTTCCCTCACAACTTTATGAGAAAATGACACTCGTTTCATTTATAACGTAAGTAAAGATTTTTCTAAGGAGTTTAAAGTCTCAATAACTATCTTCAAGTCTTCATCAATACAGAATGAAGTTCATTTTGAAAATGATGGAACCCTTTCAAGTCAAATTGACGATAAAGCATTATGCTGCTGGACAAAATGCCCAAACTCATGGCTTGATAATGGCAGCTCACAAACCAGTGGCTGACGTTTCCATTCCCACTTGGTCAGGAGCCAAGTTAACTCTACAAACTGATCATAATCCCAGAACACCAGCAGTTTCAGAAATATTAAACCAAGCCTGTATCAAAACTTTAAAAATCACATTTTTCTCACATTCTGAGTCTGGCATCTGAAGGATTTGACACGCCGCGCGGCTGCCACCTGATTGGCTGATGGGATAATTGCCCGGATAAGCAGGTGTGTGGTTTTGCTTCTGCTCTATTTGGCTCGGAGACGATCAGAGCCGTTGAAGCCGTCTGGTTCGGGGAGATTTTCCATTATCTCCGATTTAAAGGTTAAAGACCACATTTCTGGTAATTTGTGCATCAGGGTGAGATATTGAGTGGTGTGCGATTATGATAAGATGTGACGTTTAGCCTGTGGCTTTGAATGAATGTGCATGTTTCTCCGCCAGGTATCTTATCTGTGCACAAAAACCGATTTACAACAATGCAATTTTAATAGGCAATAAGAGATTAGCTCTTTAACGAGCAATGAAGTTAAACGCTTCCTTTTCCCACTTAATCGGTGCACAGCTGCTGCAGCATATTACGATTTTGTTGACATGTGCTTATGAAATATACATATAACTTAAAAAATACCATACATGTCCTTGAGGGGAAACCCTGACAAGCGTCGGCGGTAAAAAGAAACCGAAACGAACTGGATGCTGGAAGTTCTCCAGACAGACGGTGGAGTGAGAAGATGTCAAACTCTTCACATTGAAACAAACTGTAAGGAGAGAAAATCTATCTTGGGATGAGACCGACCTGTTTTCATTTCCAATCTGGATCACTGTCCCAGCCGGGGAAGTCAGCTGCAGAAAAACACAAGCACACAACAGAACTAACAAGGTGCAGGATATGGAGGCAATAACAGAGAGTAAGGAAGGACAATCAGTGAACCAACAACCTCTGCAATATTTCAAACTCAGGGCTCAACTTCATGAGACAAATGAAAACCACAGGGCCAGTGAAATATCCAGAGTCTCTTTCAGGACGGAGGATGTGTGGACAGTCCGTTGGGAGCATCGTGGCCTGAGGCTCGTTTGGGCCGGACTCGAACCGTCAACCTGAGCAGTGATAACACAACAAACAGGAGCTGACTGACAGGCCTCTCCCCAGAATCCATGTTTCTCTCTCAGGCATCTACTTCTCCACCAATAACATTTTAGATCTTGAAGTTTTAAAGTGATTATTTGATCAAACTGTCAAGAGGACTGGACGTATGAATTCTGCTACGGACCGCACAGTGTTATTGTTTATATTTATCAACATTAGCTTATCCAGAATAGTTCTGACACCTTCATCAGCTTCTCAGATGTTTGTCTTCTTCCGATTATTTTTAGTTTTGCCTCCTTCTTATCTTACAAACATCTTGAACTGGTTCCCTGTGGATTTTCGAGATATGTTCCTGCTATATTCTTAAATGGGATCACTCCCGTTCATTTTACTGACGGGCTGGTCGGGGAAAGTTCTGCTTTATATCTGGAGCAACTGACTTGGGCATTTTTGAGTTCTGACAATCTGGAGATCCGGACTTCAGCTCTTGTCTGGAAGCAGCTGGTACCGGCGCTATAGCACACCTTGGAATCTCAGTATCCAGACAACAACTTCCCTCCCTGATGCACATCGTGGCCAGACGTGTAACTTGTGAAGTTAGGAAACAGCGTTAGTCTTCAACATTAGCAGTCCGCTGGTTTGTGAGGATAATTCTAAGTCAGTCGGCTCCTGCCAGAGGTTCTGATGAAAAACACAAAGCTCAGAAAAACCACACATAATGAGATCTAATAAGTTTTTTGCACATGGGAGCAGTTTTTTGGATCATTCTCCTCCTCTCAAATCCAAAAAAGCAATTTCATACGGCCTCAGTTGTACTTCTCCCTGATAAAGGCAAAGAGCGAAAGAATTAGCTTTGAGTATTCAGAGATGAACACGGGATATGGAACTAATGAACTTTGCAATAAGACTCATAGAAGGAACTCGAGGCACCTCTCCGTTGAACTGAGAAAAAGCTGAGTCATCATAAGCTCAGGGAGGGGAGTGGGCCGGTTCGCAGCTGAGCCGGCGTGGGAGGCGACGGCTGCCAGGTGAGTTGGCTCAGGAGGTGACTGATTAGAAGACGAAGGAAATCAGAAGAAACGCTGGAAATAACTCAGGGGGGGGGGCAGGTAAGTCGGGGCCGTGGCCATAACACACACACAGACACACACACACGCGAACACAAGTAGAGCAGGAGGGGAACACAGACACACACAAGGGAGAGAGGAGACACTGTGCTGCACAGCTATTGTGTTACATTTAAAATGAAATGACAAGTCGACCTTGACTGTTGTTTGTGGACAGGAAGCAAACCACAGCTTCCTGTCTCCAGTGGGACCGGAGACCGTAAACAAAGACGAGCGACACGACAGCTTCACAACAGAGAAGTCACATCGTTCTGATTGAACCACTAAATAATAAATCCCACCTCCTCCACGTTAGCAGATGGGATATGGATCAAACTGAAAACGTCACTCAACACTTGTGAAAGGTCACCTGGTATTTAAGTGTCATCTCTGTTGTATAGGTTATAAACTCCCACCTCCTCCGTGTTAGCAGTCGGGACATGGACCAAACTTAAAAGTCCACAAAAGGTACACGTCAAATATGTTTTTCACAAAGATGGATTCTGGCATTTACGTTTCTACTTCACACTAGTGTATTCAAGAGTTATTGTTACTAACCTGTTTTAATTGGTACTAGAAAAGGGGTGAAACATTATGATCAACATCTCAAACTCACTTGTGACTGGTCAGACACTGTGCAGACTAAAATATTTTAGCTTAATATTCTTCAACAGGGGAAAATGGAGATAGATAATCCATCTTTATTTACAGTCTATGTTTGGCAGGTATGAAATGTTATACTGCAAAAGCAGCAGTAGCAGCAACAACATCTGGATTTTTTTTTTAAATATCATGATCCGGCCATTTTGCCTTAAAAAATGTATCAGGGAATAATTGAGACAGTTTTGACAGTTTCCTGAATCGAAGACAACCTCATTAGAGGCAGAAAAACATGCTGCAGGGGGTCAGTCCCCGATCGACTGGGCCTGTCTGCTCCTCACACACACACCAGTCAACATTTGAGTTTCTGCTGCTTCAGCCTGCTGAGACAGTGGCTGCCACCGAACGCCTATGAAAACAGATTTTCCGCAGATGATTACTCACGTCGCCCTCCTGATCCAATCTAATAATTGCATCTGAAAATGAGCCCGAGCCAACACCTGCGGCTGCGAAGCCTCCATTCGTTTTATAAAGCAAAATTAATTTGCTGCCACACATTGTACAATCTCCACGACCGGTCTTACGCTCGTGAATTTAAAAGAAGGTATCTGAACTGAATGTGTTGGGGATCTGAAATGTTCTTGTGTCCCGGACTTTGTTTATATTAGTGAGGAATCCTTTCAGACGATATATATCCAGGCTTTCGCTAAAAAGACGAGTCGTATTCAGGAGAACGCCGGACTCAGGACCCCGGTGTCTCTCGGCTCCGGGAGGCGACCGGGCCGACACGCAGCGGCAGTGAATCAGGCGGCTGTAGATCCTCCCAGGCGAGCAGACGCTCCTTTAGCCTCGAGGTCCACAGCAAACACATGACAGCGTGATTCATGCTAATGCATTACAGGCTGAACAGAGACCTAAGTAGTGTTTTCATAAAATCTGCATAGAAGGACACAAAAGAGATTTGCTTCCAGTGCCGGATGATTTGGTTCATGAATAAAGTGATTATTGATAATATTATAGCTTTTTTAACACATGCTAATAAGGATCAGCGTATTTTATTCACCACTTTGATGTGATACCATGAGTTTCCCTCAAGCATCACCGAAAACTCTTGGAAAATATTACATATATTGCTTTAAAGTTTGTGACAGATATTCATATGCACACGATAATGGACAAATGGAGGCTCCAGTCGCACGATGAGGCTGATATCCGAGCGTTTGAGAACCTTTTAAAAGCAAATCGACATCACCCACAGTTCAGCTCATATAGAAAGATGCACCACATGCCAGCTCCAGAAAACATCTTGATCGCCCCCTGGTGGCTGGCTGCAGGAAAGTTCACAAACTTTGCAACCTTCATTTAAGCAGTTGGGACATGGGTGGAAGTAGAACAAATTTAAAGTACACATTTTTCTAAAGATGGCTCCTGTCACTTTAAATAGTTCTGAAACATCAGGATTGACTCCTGATTGGTCAAGCGCCCACATCCTGGATCTTTTTGGCTTCACCTTCTCTGCAGTGGGAGGAGGCTGGAGCAGCGTCGGCCATCTTTATTCACATGTCTATGGTCCAGATTCACAGAGAAACTGCATGGATGTCGACTCTGTGTTGCTTTATTTCTCTGAAGATAAAGTATTGATAGAAGTAAAGACAGGATTCCTTTGTAAAGCAGCAAAGATGAGATCCAGTCTGAAGCTGCAAAGTCACATCTAACAGCCGTGCATGTAGCTTTTGTTCATTTGAGTGTTTCTTGCTCTTCTTTACCGATTCCTCCCGGCTTGTGAGTTTTCAGATCTGGTGCCTGTGGTGTCCTCGTGCCTCCCACCTCCTTCCAGACTAGCTCAGCTCTGGATTCTCTTTAACACAATTCATTTAAAAGAAACGTTATATTTTTGTCTTCCCACGCTACATTTATCGCCGCCAATTCTTTTCATTTTCACAGATCTGACATCATGCATCATCACACCACCTGGTTTTTAAAGGTCGCACAGAGCCACCACAGTGTATTATTCTTATTTAAGCCGACTTCCTCCATCTGTTCTGCCGGTGACAGCTTTCAGAAGAGAAGCATCTTGCAATTAGAGGCCTTGATACCTCAGATGTTTATCTGCGTGATTAGTTTCTCACACACACCACAGTTTACTCATAGAAGGCAACTTGACTTTATTCTCAACATGGCAAAGTTCTTCTCTTGTTTGTGTCTATCATTAGAACTGCTTTATTTATTCCACGGTGTTGAAAGAGTCCAGGAACGCTGCAGTCCTTCATCGTCGCTTCCACCGGCTCATTAGTGCACGTGAAGCATCTGCATTGACAGCTGCAAAGTTCCAAGTTCATCAGATTTTCATTTACAAATCATCGATGCTGCGTAATTACTGGAGGAGCGGTAATGATAAATCGGAAAGGAGGCTGTACATTTCATAAATAGCACCGTGAGGCTTTAATAAATAATTTATATGAGACACGCGAAGAGGACTAACACAAGCTCTCTGCTTTGAAGTGTGTTATTGCTCAGCTGCAGGACAGGTTCGACGGCATTCATTGAAATGCTGTGTTGTTTTTTCCATAAACAAAAACAATGATGATGAAACGAGACACGTTCAAAAGAAAACCGAGATGAAAACAAATGAAATGACAACTTTTAACTGTTAATTACAGAAATATAAGCTGTCGATGAAGGGTGAAGTAAACAAATATGTAGTTTTCAATTAGTTTTAGTCCGATGGTGTAAAGAAGGGATTGAGTTGAATGAACAAAAAGACAAGGCGATAATTTTAATTCAAAAGAGGAGATTGCAAATTTTAAAGATTCAATTTAGAGACACTTGATTTGATGAGTCATATATGAGTTAAATGTAACACAAACCTAACATGGCATCCCATCGATCTGCATCACATTTCACACACTAATATCAGTTAATATCTCCTGACAATCTCCTGAACAAAACTGTTTTAACGATCGAAAATTTGAACTCTAAAGTGTAAATAGAAAGCTGTCAGGTAGAGATCAAAGACATCTCATCCTCTTTGGAGAAAAATAACCAGCAGGTTATTGTTCTGTATGTGTAAGACTATAACGTAAGGTACGTCATGTGGATAAACTTGTGTTGTCATAGGGCCGGTTCCATCGACTGTGGTTCCCAGGTGCTGCAGCTGAAGGAGAAAAACTGCACGCTCTGATTGCAGCTAACTCGCTCCCACAATATTTTAAGGTCATGTGACATGGTGATGTTTTGCATAGCATAGTAAAAGTCACACAATTTCTAACCAGCATGCATTGTGCTATGTCCAGCCTGCATCACCTTAAATCTGTGAGGTGCAGAGCCACATGAGGTCAACAGAACTCATGTCTTCCCAAGGTAGCTACCGCTGCTAGTGACATCAACAGTCAATATTTGGGGGCGTGGCTTGTTGGAAGAAATGGTGTCAGCCTGTGATGTCAGCTGTCCTCGATGCCTCTCTTCTCTTTGGTGAGTGTGTTCTCCCTTTAGTGTGTACTGTGGTACTCTTTGGTGTGTGTTCTTCGGTTCTCAAAACCGTTCTAAAAAAATCTTCATCTTCAATCATCCACCGTGTTGCAACAAATAAAACACCAGCGCTTGAATACTACCCCGTCTACATTGTGTACTGTTCGTTTTGTTAGGAACCATTGCCTAGCACAGCCTTATTCATTATTCGTGTGCAAGTCGCTCACAGCCACACGTACAAACACACTCACAAGACCACAACGTAGCAGTTACAACTTTATTAACATCACACACACTGTATCAGCAAACAACACAACTATTGACAAGTTTCTGATTCGTAACCAGCTTTGGGGGGGCCCAGCTTGCAAAATTTTGAGAACCCCTGCTCTAGTTGATAGTTAGAAGTAGTCCACGGCAAACAGAGAGAGCAGGATTAGAAGGATTTTAAACCTGTCAACAACAGAAGTATTGAAAAACAATATCAAAAACATGAATATGGACATCGACAGCATTTTACCCATTGTGACGTCCTATTTCAAAGGCATGACATCAGAACAATGGACTCTTTCGAAAGCAGGCAAACCTGATGTGGCCACAATAACCATACTGGGAGAGAAACTGCTGGCATAAGCATAATGGTTTTACCGCCACGTTCTATAATATCAGCTGACATCTTTGCCATGGTGTGGTGTTTCCTTGGAGTAATGAGGTGGTGGCTTCACACACAGTCAGAAACTCTCACTTCCAGGGCTTCCAGGGCCCGACCGGGGCCAGTCTGCCTTCAGGAGCTAGTCCAGGGTCTGGCTCAGAAAGCGAGGTGACCACTCCTGAATTCACGGAAGAATACAGCGAAGAGCAAAAGCCATCAGGAAGAATACAGCGAAGAGCAAAAGCCAACAGAGGGCGGAAGGAAATCACTCATCAGGATAATTGTTATGAAGCTTGTTTCAAGGATCTTTGATAAATCAAAGGTGCTCGTAGCTCTCAGATCACCAAACACCATCATCGAGCATTTGTCCGAAAATATATGGGTCGAAAACGAGGATGAAGATATTGAGATCAGCCAAAAAATGATGAAACGCCCATCTTCCTTCAAAGATCAGCTTAAGTTCACTTTAGCTGATCTTTTTTGCTTCTCCAAATACTTTTCATAATAAACGGTCTAGGTAGAAGTCAAAGCCAAAGTGCTTGCTCGTTGTGTGTTTCTCTATGATTCTTCAGGTCTTGATCTTCTATGCAAAGTGCCTTTTAAACAATGTAATGTGTTTTCTACAATTCTCTGGTTTCCGGTTGATTGTTCAACATTCGAAAATATGATAATAACATAAACTTGACTCAGATTGGCTCATCTCATAGTTTCGTGTGAAACCATTGCACTAACAGTGTTTAAGATTGGCTGAGGTTAAGTAAAATGAACCAATAGGAAGAAGGTGGGTGTCACGTGAAAAGTGTGACGACAGCAACAGACCCGTGCTCTACTGCGCCATCAAGTGGACAATAAACTCAAAACAGGCAGTGCTTATAAAGACACCATGGCTTTGGTGTGTGACGCTTTGAATTGAATAAATCCATCTCGTTTCGCTGGCCCTTATATTTGGAATTATTTCCTCTTCTATTTTTCTTGCAATGACCATAAAGCCTGAATTTGATGAGGTGATGATTCAGGGTATTTCAGAGATAAATACAAACCTGTCTTTCACTATGAATCCAGGATTTGCAGACATGTCGTATAATCCACCTTTAAAACAGCAGAATTAGTTTTCCTCACCTTCTTCTACTTCACTATTTACTGCGACTCGCTCCCTTTTTCCAATTCCATCTCTTCTTCTCGCTCCGTTCCTCGACTGTCACCCCCCCACCCCTTCTCCGCCTGCGCTCTCTCTCTCTCCCCCCCCCCGCTGTCAGCGTGTGACAGATCGATGCTGTATCCTCTCGGCTTCCCTTTGCAACTGTATTCTCCTGGTAATTGAGCTCAGCTGGTCTCCCAGGGGGCCACTGATTTTCCCAGGCGCCTCCAGAAGCTCACTCCACCATCGAAATCATCGCCTGCTCCCTCCATCATATCACCCAGCCCCCCCCCCTGCAAGAACCCCTAAAACCAATACCCCGAAGCTGTAATGGTTGGATTTCTACCTGCCGTGTTGTTTCTCTCACCCTATAGCACCTGCTGGTCGTGTCCATACAACACCACACGCTCAAATAAAACCCATTATCCACCTTTTACAAACCCACACTTCGAGAGGAGGGACCGTGAAGAAGTGAATCATCAATTTTACGGTATCAAAGCTTTGAGGGTCACGTCAGTAACGAGCGAAGAGATGAGCGTTCACGGTGAATCTGTGTCAGCTCCATATTCTGTTCAGTTTGTTTTCAGACTTCACCGAGTGTTGAGATCCTCCAGTCGTCTCATTCCGCTCGCATCGATTATCCTCTGATGCTGGATTGGATTCAGTGCCGGTGATTCTCCAGGAGTCTCTCATGGACTCTGGTGGATCTGTGACCACGAGAGGAAAAACGTGAGGGATGAATCAAAATTCAGAATTCAGAATTCAGCTCCGTCTGTGTGACGGAAACGTGACGATCGATTTAACAAGGAGTTTGTGCGACCGCGAGATGTTTAGACGTGGCTGTTACGAAATGTATACAAACCGGTCACACATTAGAAAGACAGTAGGTTCCCAGGACGCCCCCCGGAAACCTGGCGAACCCAGAGAGGATTCTGGGAAGTGCGTGTGTCCGTGAAGGTGTTAATGAGATGAGCAGCAGAATGAGGTTGTTCTTTCTGTTTCATTTGCAAGTGTGAATTATGGCGCCTATTCCTAATATAGTGTGTCAACTTCAATGCGTTAAAATCCCTCTGTGTAATTTAGCTCAGACACACGTGCTCTTCTTATTACACTGCTGCTTCCATGTTGTGGTAATTTATACTACATGCATTTAGTGCTGCGCCAAGGAAGGACAATAACACCCAGGGAGGGAAATAAGGGAATTGATTGTGGATTTGATTTATTTGCACCATGGATCGCAATTATCTTTTCATTGCACATGCTAACGATTCACATGCTGTGATTCGAGCAGCGCGGTGGACGCATCAGTGCAGGAAGGAAATATATTAAATTAAACTTTAATTTACTCACTTACTTCTTATGCAAAAACGACTCAACCAAGTTTCCTATGTTTTTGCGTGGATCTTGATCAAAGGGCGGATCTAGGATTTTTGTTAATACGTTTTTTCACTTTCTTTAATATAACAATTAACTTTTTAATGGATCGTGATTAAATAAATCAGGAATGTTTACGGGACATTCTATTTAAGAATTGGGCTTAATTGGAGTTTTGCGCTCTACTCAGGTACTACAACTACACTCTACTGAGATACTAGTTGGTTTATTTGTCAGAAGAATTATACACAAAGTATTTCACTGACTAGTTTCTCTGCCTGGAGGAAGGATTTAAAGAAAAACTAGAGTGTGAACAATTCACATTTACTTTTCACTGCAGCCTTTCACTTTGACATATTTTCTGTCACTATATGGAACTGTTACGTTTAATGAATTTGAGCAGACAAAAATGAAATCAAAATATAATATATGGGGTAAATTGGTTTTCATGGCCACTGTTTAAGACAAATAATATTGCTGATTAGTATTTATATTTTATAAATTAGACAATCATGTGTAGGATGGTCGGCCGTTGCACAGCTTTGTGCTCTACTGAGTTTTATAGTAGTTTATTTATTCTTGTTTGGGATCCTTGACTATTAATCAGCTCCTCTTCTCCTCTTCCTTCATCTATTATATTTGCTGGTAAGTTATTGCAAACAGGAAAAATAATAAAAGCAAAGTCAGGTCCACTATTCATCCCTCGGTCTCGTCCTTGTAGTGCTGACCTAAAATCAACACATCTTTTCTGTTGGGTTGTTGTTGTAAGTTTGAAGTGAACAGAGTTGAACTTTGTATATTCAACCTCCAGGAAAGAGCAATATTCTCGTTCTCTGACGTCCGACACTCACAAAATAAGTTCCCAAAATAATTTGCCCCCCCCCCCCCATCAGACATGAATGGATTCATCAAAGTCTGAGATGCTGTTAGAAACTCACTGGGACTGTGTGGCAGAGTTCACTTTGCTTTAAGCAGTGCAGGTGGTGACTGACATGTTTTCCCCTCTGGACTTGCCGTAGCTTGGTACCACACGCCCGTACGAGCCTGTTTACCCGACTCCACTGTTGCTGATACCACATACCCCCCCCCCCCCCCCACAGACTCGCAGCCCTCGGCTCCTCGCTAACACTCTGAACGTAACTGCCTGTACGCCACAGAGAACGCTCAGGGGCTTCCAGGTGCTTGGCCTCGCTGGGTTCGTTCACGTAGCAGAGTCAGAGTTTGGGATATTAACTCCCGATTCCTGATTCCTGAGGAGAAACTGGCTTCTGCCGACCAATATGGATTTTCGTGTGTTGCTGATGCTGATACTGATATCACTCCAGGGCCACACAGGCTGCCACAGTGCTGCTTACTCATGTTATCAGGTTAGAACACGGGTCACAAGGAAATATACAGCGAGGATTATCCTTCACCACAGTTTCAGGGTTTGAATATGTTGAACAATACTTTCTGTGCACAAAGTAAAAGCACGTCTAAGTGTTTTGTGTGTTTGTGTGTGACTGGCATTGACAAACACCGACATCAACGCGGGGGCAGTTTATCGTCATTATTACGTGTGATAACTTCGTAAGAACAAATGAATGGCACCCGTTGTTGCATGTTCCCCGTCTGCAATCAACACCATCCATATTTCATGAGTTTCTATTTACGTCTCTCCAGACATGTCAGCGGCTGCCTCACACCTGCTTTCATGTTGTGTGGCAGTGTCGGTGAATCTTGGAAACAACACAACCCTGCGTTTTTTAGTCCAGTTTGGTTTAATGCAAATGCAGTAAACACCGGCTCTGCATGATGAAATCAGGTGTGAGGATAAGAATATGTTTAATTACGCATTATTCAACAATTTACAGCACAGAAACGTTAAAAGGTATTTTTAATTAACCTTTAAACATTCGGATTTATTATTCTTTCTCCTACTCTTCACCAGCTTCATCATGACGACAGGACCCTGGACTAATGCTGCAGCCCCGGTCTCCAGCGTCCCATCCACACAAGAGGGATGAGTTTCAGATTCGCTGATGTGCAGTGGAGGAGGTTTGGCTTTGATTCTGATTCAGTTACAAAATAAATCTTCACATTGGTTTTTATAGAAACGCAGCGGAGAAGAGAATTATGCTGCAGGACTTCATCCATCTCCAGATGCAATAATACAATAAGGCTGAGGTAAGAGGAGCTGGAGAAACTT
This sequence comes from Platichthys stellatus, assembly GCA_016801935.1. Lineage (NCBI taxonomy): Eukaryota > Metazoa > Chordata > Actinopteri > Pleuronectiformes > Pleuronectidae > Platichthys > Platichthys stellatus. Next base: position 4,415,263 of record CM028859.1, read on the forward strand.
CTGTCTTAGTAATTATTCACTAACAAGAGATTAAAATTGTGTCTATTAAGAATAAATTAGACCAATTATATTTATATGCAGGTTTATACTTATAGGTTTGCATGCACTAACGACGAGTGCTGTGTAAACACAGACTGACATTGCTGGTGCTCCTCTTTTCAGCCTCTCTCTGAAACACTGGGTTTTAGCTCCTGTCTCTGTTGTTATGGTTCATTTGCTTCCAATGTTGGATTCCAATAGTAAAACAAGAAGAAGACAAACAATGAACAAGCTTGAATAAAAACACACTTGTAAGCAAAGCCCACGTTCATAAAAGCAGCAAAATGCCGAAAATCGAACAAATGCGAATAAAAGGCTTTCTGTCATCACGTGCATTCATAAGAGTTTTTAATATATGTGAAGCTTTTGTTATTTGAATAATAAAAAGTCTCTCTGCAAAGTGTTTGTGTGTTGAATTGTCTGAGGTGGAAACTGCAGTGGCCTGAGTTGTGACTTTGTGAAGGTGGGGGGAACTTTTCAGAGTTTATTTCATTAAGTGACGACAAACTGTGTATTTCTAACTTTGCTTTTCTACTTTGTGTCCTTTGCTTTGGTTCGTTTTTCATCATTTGAATAAATCGTATTGTATTTCCCTCGTGTCTATTATACATTCGCTTTGCCCGGTTCACCCAAGAAACCTCTGGAAAAAAAAAATCAGTGAGAGCATCTATTAAGAGAAACACTGGGAGCTTTCCTTTGGCCCATTATCTTGAACAGTGATCTTTCTGCAGATCAGCAAAACAGTTTGGTTCAGTGGAGAGTATTCATAGCGTTTACCTCGTGTTCTCTCACTTTGTCTTGCAGTTTGCTAAACTCACTAGTTGGAGTCAGAACACATCACGTGGAACATCTGTGCTGTGTCCACTGTCTTCTGAGCTCGAGGACGGGAAGACAAAGAGCTGCTTACTGATGTGAAGAACAACCTCCTAACCTCTGTGAACTTGCTGAAAATAAGGGAAAGGCACGATACAAATCAATGTGTAAATAATGCAGCACAGATGTACATAATTTATAGAAACATATAAATGTCACCACTAGCTTGCACGGTTCAATAGAATATAGTAAACAAGCAATATCTTCTGGTCTTTATCTTTGTTTCCAACTCTGTTCTATAACATCACTAGATCATCTTCGTTGTTAGCGATAGCTGCCAAAGTCATTTTACAGAATTCTCCATCAGGTAAATATTCAATGTTGCTTCTTCTTTCCTGATCCCAGCAGGTTTACAACGTGAGAGCGTCTCTCTCTGGTCAGTGCTTCTCTTTATGTTTTACCACCGCATGCCTTGTGCATAACAAACCCTTTAATATCTGTGTGCTTCTGATTCTACTGTTTCCTCAAAGATTAGCGTGGAACAGCCACCTCAGTTCTATTTCTAATGTGGACATAATGAGCAAAACACTTCATCAGCCGTACTCAGTGTAATTAAGCTCCAACACCGTTTTTCTCTGCTGCACAAAGGAGATCTTCCACTGATCGAGCAGCAGTCACACTGATGGAAGTCGCTGAAACACAGAGGGTTACTAAGTTCTTTTCAAATAAAAAAAAGCAAATGTGACTGGGTAACCAAAATGTGCACATTTTGACTGATAATGTATCACAGGTGATCTGCTGATTTAGGTTTCCCGATGTTTATAATGTACTTATAAAGGCAACTAACAAATCAATCATTCTTTAGCAGAAAATTAAACTTCAAACAGAATTTACTAGCAAGCAAAGAAATTAAATGTCTTTTGACTAGAGAGCGAAGACAATAGACTCATCTGCTTGTCATCTTAATTTGTAAACTGGAGAGTCTCTATAAACTTAATGCAGAAATTTACAAGGGATGCTTTTAACCTGCTCACGCTTGACTGTCCGGGTTTATTGGATCCCACAGACTGTTATTAATGTGAAGGCTGATCCGTGTGCTCCTCTCCCTGTGCAGACCCAGATTTGAGTTGGTCTTGTGTTCTCTAAATAAGAAGAGATTCCCCTGGTATGAATCTGTCTATTGAAATCCAGGGTTAGCATCAAATTCAAGGGGTGTCCAGGATGAGATTAACTGGATTAGTACAACCTGATAAACACAAGTGCATTTATGATTAAACACTTTGTCCCCCGATTGTATTAGGAGATTTTTAATTTAAGGGATAGCCTCGTTCTTGGTCCAACAACTATGATATGATTTGACGTGAATATGTCATGACTCAGCTGTTTAGTTACACAGTTATTACAATATCATTAGCTGCTGAGGAGGTTTTCATGGCCGTCTGTCGTTTGTCTGTAATTTAGCAGTATTGCCCCTAAAAACTACTCTCCAGATCAACAGTTCAGTATTATGTGAAGTACTTTGTCACCTTGTCTAGATAAGTGCTGGACAAATAACGGAGGTGCACCTGTACACAAGGCCTGATTGAATTGAAGGGGACTGTTGGGCCGTGGCGATGGTATTCGCTCTTCTCAGTGCTTTTCCAGTTTAAAAATGGAATTGCGGTGCTGGTTCACTGGCGGCCAGACACTTGTTCTGCTTCCAATGGGGACAGTCCGTAAATTTGTGGAACCACCGACATAAAACCACCTGACACTTTTATTAGGTCACTGACATTAGGACACTGCCTCCACCCTTTAGCCGAGGGTTGTCGGATGTGATTGATTCTCTTTGCTCAGTTTAAAAGACACAGTTTTTAGGTCCAGCCAAAATTTTAATGCACACTCTGATGATTTGATTTCTGGTTCATCAGTAACTTTATTTCACACGTACGGAATAATAATAGAGGGAGGAACTAGGAAGGGAATAATGAATGACAACACGCGTCTGAGGTGAGTGACTGAGGCTTTCACTTCTAAACAACAGGTTTTGATTGGCGCTGCACGTGATTTGACGGCAGCTGCAACTTTACCTGAACACAATTTGTGACTCACACGTCCAGTCGAAGCCAATCGGTGAGTTCAGGTATCAACTTCATGATTGGACCTAACATGTCACACTTCCACGTCGAGTGAGGGTTTGATTTTTAGAAACGAGGACACTGCTTGAGTTGAATTCCAGCTCGACTTGGCAGGGAGGGATTGTCCCGAGTCATTAGGCGGCTGAGCGTCCCACACTACGGTGACATGGACTAGACTGACTCCTGACTCATCAAAACCTGATGGTGTCAAACGAACGCTGCAATTACACCATTTGAATCTATTTATACCTGCACAAATAGCAATAATGCTCTTTTAAATGTGTTTCCATCAGTGTCTGTCTTTCTTGGTTTGCTTTTAAGCCAAGTTGCACAAAAACTACCAAACAGATTTCCACAAACCTTGGTGGAAGGATGCAGTTTGGGTTGAGGAGGAACCCTCGACATTTAAAGGGTTGTCGATTGCATCTTGGATATTTTGGCTTCATTTCTGGATAATGGGAGGAGTGGGAGACGTGTCGTCCATCTTTATGAACAGTCTACATTACAAATATACACAAACATGCACACACATCAGTCCCACTTTAATCGTTATTAAAAGCCAAGTCTTAATTGTGTTGTTTTGTAGAGTTGTATCCACAGATGAGAAGTACGTGCTCATAATGTAACAGTGAATGGACTTTGTTGATGCAGCAGCTTTTCCAGATAACTGCTTCCTCATAAATTCAGCATATAATTTTCAAAAACAGATCCCAAAGGAAAAGTTCATAGGCCAGGATCTGACTGAAGGGCATCCCTGATGAAGAGGGTGTGTGGAAAGTCTAATCTTCAATTTGATGCATTTGAATTATATGAAATAACAATAACTACTTCAAATACTTTGTCAAGTCAACAAGTTCAACGCACCAATTTATCTTTCCTCTAACACAAAACAACAACAACGAATAACGCAGCTGATGAACATCAGTCTTGGCACCAGACTCCAGTGAATCCTTACAGATGAAGACACATGGAGCTTTGAGCAGGAGAGCGGTTCACTCCCACATCAGTGAGCACTTCTGGTCGAGGTGCTGTGAACACCCGGCACGCACACAGAGACACGTGCACACAGAGCTTTGTTCCTTTAACTGCAAAACTGGGGAATATCAGCGAGAGCAAGTCCTGCAGCACTGAACCCGTGATCCTCTCAGATTGTGGAACATGACCAGGCCAAAGCGACCAATCAGGGGAAGGAACGGAGTGACCTCCCGGGCCCCGGCTGAGGCGCTTCGGTGATGGCAGCCGCTGAAGGAGTAATTGAATGTCACTTTAGTTGACAGGCTTTGTGGAAACCTGGAAAAGCTTGACGGTGAGACATGTCTTGAAATGAGGATTTTCTGAGAGGAGAACGAAACACGTTGTGCTGTTAGGTCTTAAAAACCCTTTCTAGCATAAACCCTGTAATCCTCCTCTGAGCAGAAATGGAAAACTGTCAAAACACACATATGAAGTTTTCACGGAGACAGCAGGGGTACAAACTATTTCAGAACATATAATTTATTAGACATAAACAGAAAAAAGTGCTCGTTCCACTGCTGCTGTGGCGTGTTCTGTGTCAAGAAGCCGGTTCTGTGAGGATATTAAGAGCAGATCACCTTCGTTAAGTGGATCCAGGCTTGATGTGAGCGATTTGACCCGAGTGAAGCTCGTTGATAGAAATTCTTCTACTCCCCATTTCGCTGAGACCTAAAGATTCACATCTGCTGTCATTTGCATACGTAATTGACTTATTTCCATAATTGAGATCTAATCAGTTTTAAGACTCTTACTTACATTCAGACTTCCCCAACGAAAGAAATCATGCATTTCTTTAATTATCTCCAAATCACAGCTGATTCTTATTTTCAATATTCGCTCCTTTGCAACTCCTCTGTTTGTGATTCTTCCTTTTAAGCTGTTGTCTGCATATTTATGATTCGCTTTCTCATGAGCAGCCATGGCCACACGCAGACTCCAAGGTCCAGAAGCTGAGCTGGCTCCATTCCGCTGTAATCACCAATCAACACATATCTTTGTTATAATTAGTCCGACATAGTTTCAAAGAAATCAGGTCAGTCGGTTTTTGTTTGTGTTGAGCCCGCACAGGGACATAAGCTAATCGCATCCCGGGCTGCTCTTCCTCTCTCATCTCCCTCGTCTTCCTTCTTTCATTTTCTCTCAGTCATCTTGTCCTGCAATAATCTGTATTTTGTCCAAATCTGAGTTTTGCCCAATGACGCATTTTCCTCAATGTCTTTCCTGTGATATGACAATGTTGTGATGGATATAAAGATATAGGCCTGGCCTCATGTTAAACTGTATTTCAACCCTTTGCACAAACAGAATTCCCTCCATCCGTCTGACATGGGCTGGAGGGATTTACTGTTTAATGTTTAATGTAGCGTGACAACACGATGTATGTTCTTCAGATCACATCTGGGGCATTGAACTACAAACTGGTAAAAGTCTCTGGTCAGCTGCATCGAGCTCCTGTGGATCCAGCTGCCTGCTCGATAAGAGCCACCATGTTGAGTAAAGATTTTGCAGTGAGGACAGGATCATTCACTCCACATCCTCCCGCACGCAGGCGAAGACGAGGGGGATCAGATGACACGCTCGGGTGTCTCCACGTTGTAGAAAAACATTTCACAGCTTTTATGTTATATACCTGAGAAAGAAAGAGAGTCTGGACTTCTTGTTGGGAACAGTGATCGATAAGCGACAACAGTGAATGAATCACGTTTAATCACTTACAGGGTCTCCGGGCGCTCTCTCTCTCTCTCCACCTGACGTGCTCGTCCTGTGTGGCCGGCCGGTGATTGCCTTGCTCTGTCAACCCCTCCAGGGGCCTCGGATAAACAAACATGGGAAGGTTCTGCAGAGCAGCGATTGGGATCGATACACAGCAGTGATATGTGCTGTTGGTTCAGAGCCACCTTCCAGTCAAAGGCCATTTGCCCTGGAATCAATAGTCGTGTGGCACAGTTGTATCGGGAACACGAGCAGTAACAGGGAGACCGGGGAGATGATCTGTGTGACAGCATTCTGTCAACTCCACCACAGGAAGTGAGCTTACGGCCACTTAGCACCAAGAAGGGCAAATTATCTTTAGAAGAAGAATCAGTCGTCCAAGATTTCAGAAAATTGTTGAAAAGGTCAAACAAAACAGCCGTTGTGCGTTAACGTCGTCTCCGTCCTGAACACTGCAGTGTTGTGTTGTCCTGCAGTGCAAACGCAGCAACGCGAGATGCCGGCTACACTGATTCACAGTCGAGGCACGAGCTGCAATTAAGTCGTCTAAAGTGGGAAAGTCAAGGTGATGCAATGGCAATATCACAGCGAGCCAGCCAGCAACGTGTTGTAGCTCACCCGAGCTGAATATGATGAGTGTGTTGTCTGCCTTATTCAAACGAGGCGATCTGAAGAGCATTGGAGATGCTAACGCAAGAACAGCACGGCCCATATCTGATGAAACTCACAGGAAATCACGGAGTATGTGGGACAGAACCCGTTTGAAGTTCACCAGCACCAAAACCACTCCTGTCACCGACTCCTACAGAAGAGAGTCCAAGGTTCTCAATGTATATTCATCATTGAAAAATCCCTTTCCAATGATTGTGCTGATCTTTATCAGCCGAGGCGCTTCCTGCTTCTTGGTGCTTGTGAGTTAAAGAACTTCAAACAGACCGCTGGCTCGCACACACGCCTCCTCACTTTTAATTACACTGTTCCAAGTGTTCTGATTTCAGGGGCAGGCTGGAGACTACATCAGCAGAGGAGTTGTTATGATGCTGGTTGTATGGGGGAGAGGCCTCTCATTCGTCCTTGGACAATGACAATGCACAACTCGGCTTTCAGCGCACATATAGAAATCTGCATATTGTATAAATACAATGTTCGTGAAGCCAGTGAATCTCCTTCATTACTAAGATTAGCTCATTTAAGATACATTCATACCAATATTGGAGCTGTACGGAGGCGGAGAGAGCTCAACACGCTGCAAATTGAGAAAACAACTTCATCAATTTGTCAACACAAAAAGTCACAACACATTCAAACACAGAAACGCGCAGCAAAAAAGCACAAAGCATTGAACTACACAGGCTCATCACTTCTTAGGGTTTCCTGGAAACATTTCCTGTGTCGTTTTGCACCACTGTTTTTTTTTAAATATTGAACAAGGTGTTAATATTCAAAATGAAAACGTATCAAATCTGAAATATCTGCGGCTGCTTTTCAACTCTCAGAGACTTTTTTCTAATATAATCAGCCGACGATTATTAAAGTTAAAATGACAGTGAGAAATCATTCTTTCAACTTTATAATAAAAGTAATCATCTGTTCTCGGCAAAGTCCTAATCGGTTCAACCGCTCTTAACACAGTTCTAATCACAACCAAATCTAATGACGCCCTACCCAGAAGCACATCATCCACACGAAGCCATAAAGCCATCGTGTGATGTGCCGCGGGAGCTGAGAGAATAATTACCCAGCGCTCTCTGCTGCACAGCGAGAAGCAGAGGTGGTCTAACGACAGGTAATTCAACCTGCCTCCCTTCAAGCTGAATTCTGAAATGTCATGAAATTGGCTTTACAATATAGAAAGAAAACCCTCGCACAGATGTCCCATAAAAACATTATTAATCGGGGCTTAATGCGCACAGGCATTGAATGAAATCGGAACATTAGGGATGATGTGTTTATTTGTGCATCCAGCTTTCCCTCTGTCTGCCTTCCTCGGTTAATAGGCTGCTATGAAAATGACTTTAAACAATGCCCAGAGAACAGGTGTGTGTACTTAGAGGGAGCACGGGCCGACTGAAGAGGATAATACGCTCATTACTGCGTTTGTTCTCAGGCTGGAATGTGTGTGCGCATCTCAGAAATCCAATCTCCTAATTACTAAGCTCTGCCTCGTGTGCTTTCTGCAGCAAGTGAACGTATCTTTAAAACATAAACACAGTAAAGTGACCCTGTGATTTCAGTGCTGACCCCACCAAAAATATTAAATTAGAATTTTTGTACATAACAGATAATAACTCACATTGCCTCTGTGTGGTTGTTATGAACTATAAGCAGTGAATTGCAGTTGATTTGAAATCGTGTGCTACACCTGCTGTGTCATGCTAGCAGCTCCGGCTCTACTTTTTGCTATTTGCATTATCTTTGCATGCTATTAATTTGCCAATTAGCCATAAAAACAAATTAGATCTGAAGCTAATGGGTACAGGTCTTTAATTTTGCATTGACCAATGTATTGGACACATTTAAATGTTGACCGTAGTGATATAGTCACGAGATGAAAACTCCTCTAAACAAAACGTCTCAAACTGAACCTGTCATTGAATTTGTCCTCAGCTTCTTTGAGAAGTGCATATTTTTTAAATGATGGATGAGTTGCATTTCATTCTGCATAATTATCGTTGACTCGTATCCTGTTACACACGTTATCTTGCTTTCACTAAACAACACATCGGAGGGGAAGGACCTTTAGATGCCCATATTACCACTGGTGGTGATGTGTAGTTAGTAGCATAGAAGTAATTTAAAACATGTAAATCACTGAAACATGCATTGGCTATAAAGTGACATAGAGATGGACACACCGTTTTTAAGTTAGAAGCTACTATTCAGAGCGGATTGTAAAATGTTGATAAAACAGGAGTTGTGACGTCAGTTACCCCTCTACCAGATATTTACCCGGAGTTTCAGAGTTTTTGTTGCAGCATGAGATGACATTTGCGTGAATTGCTCTGCCCTGGAATTGTTTTTCACACAACTTGAATGGACGATTACCTGCTGCATTGTGGGTAAAACTAGAGGGAAAGGTAGAAGAGCAAGCAGTGTCACTCAACACCTCTCTGCTGTTCAGGAACCTGTAGTATCTGTACATTTAAACTTTTTCATTTAGTCTGCATGATGTTCAACACTGTACAATACAATAAATCTAGTACTTTGTTCTCGCTCACTAAAGGATGGAATTATACCACTACAGTTGTACTCTCCGTGAAAGTACAGGAGGTAATTTTCCTTGTTTTGGGTTTTCATCAGTTTCCGCTCGTCCTTCTTCCTCATTTACTTCTGTAAACATATAAATATTCCTTTTTAAAACCAGCGTCAGTACATTCAATGGAATATCTAGAGCTGTTGTTAAGACAAGGTAAAGGGAAACGATCAGGAGCTTCTAAAAACCTCCTGCACTTGTAAAGACAGGATCGCCACAGCAAGGCAAAACAAATCCTTTGTCTTGTGCGGAGAAGACGAGTGGAACTCTCCCCTCCCCCTCTTCCTCCATCCCCGGCTTCACACACGCTGTTATTTTCTGCAGGTGCATCTGCAGTGATCTATTTTTCTCCTCACATCATTTAATGATTCATGCTTTGGGGTTTCTCGCCCCCTCATTCTGAAAGCTTAGTGAGCACGGAGAGGAAGCGAGAGAGAGAGAGCGAGAGAGAGAATAGGGGGAAGGCTGATCAGAGGAATAAGAGAGCAATCATATGGGTATGAGGAAAAAAATAAGTATTGGATTAGAAACACAACGTATAAAGAGGAGCAAAATATTATTTCAAAAAGAGAATTGTAAAAAGAAATGTGTTTCAAATATGGAGGTGTTTGAAGATGGTTGCTGAGCCCTGAGTTATTTGCCTCACATGTTCAGAGTGTCTGTGATTCATGGAGGGGAAAAATGACATTTCAGCACAAACGACAAAGTCAATACAGACATTCTTCACGTCTGTATCATTGCAGATCGATTATAGAACAGAGGATTTGTGTCCTGGTCCTTGTGCCTTGTCGTGTTAGAGCCTGTAGAAGGAGCACGGCACTGTCACCAGCAGGAAGAACCAGCGTTATGAGATCATAACTGAAGAGATTTTGGACGAACGTGATATCAACATTTCTCAACAGTCAGGCCTTCAACATGCAGATGTGATATTAGTTTACAATTTTAAAAACTATGGGGCCTATGGGCCGAACATCATGTAACATAACTGACCACCACTGACACGACTCAAGAACAGAAAGCCTCTAATTGGATTTATTAACATCAAACAACACATTTCACACAATGTCAGACAACTGATCGGTTAATGGAGATAGAAGGGAGACGAGAGGAAAAACAGGAACACATGTACATCTCATTCAAATACTGAGCAGATATTTTTCACTCAGCATAAATAAATACACAAGCCTTTGATTCAATGGCTAGGTTTTTAGGAAATTAATAATTTACTGAGCATCTTGAGTTAAAGTTGTGTGTTTCTGTGATTGTGTGCGTGTGTGTGTGTGTGAGCCAGCCTTGCTGCCTTCACTCTGCTACCTGTTATCCAGACACATACAGATTTAATTGGTTCGCCCCTTGGACAATTAAAACACAGATCATGTTGCGGTTTCTCCAACTTTAACTTTATCGTCCCCGAGGGGAAATTTGTTTTGCGAAACACAAAACACGGTCACACAGCCACAAGAAAGAAAAACATTAAATTACATACATACAAGAATACATCGCACAACATCAGAAAACCGAGAGCTTGCTGCAACATCAATAAAACCTCCATTAAAACCATCAACATGACCCTGATCAGCCATCAGGAGTGAACTGTGGTAGATGTCTCGACTCGTCGCTGCAGCTCTTTTCCCGAAGGTGAGACACAGGTCAGGTAACTTAACGTCAACTCTCTCACAGGAAACCTGAACGATGGGTTGCAGCTTATTCTTTTCTATAACGACACAATGTTCAGAAGAGAGCATCCAGTGGATTGATCGATGCCGAACTCCAACGTTGCTACCCCACGCTGTAAATGAAGGCCAGTCTTTCTCAAGGCTCTCACCCGGAGCAGCATCTCTTCATCATTCAGCCTCTGAAGCTCTTCATCTTAAATCACAGAAGCGAGGTGCACGTCTGTGGCTGCTGCCGCTGCCTTTTTCAGAAGCATTCTGGAAGTTAAGAGCACGTTGGTTTCACTCGGAGGAGCAATTTATTTCAAGGTTCACGTGAGGAGGTTAAGCTACTTCTGTGTGTGAATAAGCAGGAGGCAGTCAGACTCGAGCTGGGATGCACTTACTGAGGGTTTCTATCTTTCATACAGCCGTTTGCCAGCATGAATACACCATGTCCAAACTCTTAGCCTACTCAACTGTACACACACGTACACCATAACTTCTGTCTTCGTAAGGACACTCTTGACATAGTGAATTCCTCAGCTCCTAAATTTTAGCATTACACCCTCGCCCCTCCTACTCTTACCCTTGAACTAGGTCTTAAAGGGACAGTTCATCCAAAAATGAAAAGTCACTCATTATCTACTCCCCCTTAAGTCATTGGGGTCGCATCTATTGCACTTCTGTCCATCCTGGGAGAGGGATATCTCACATGTGGCTCTCTCTGAGGTTTCTACATATTTTTACCCTGCTAAAAGGGTTTTTACTAGTTTTTCCTTACTCTTGCTGAGGGTTATGGACAGAGGATGTCACCCGGTTAAAGCCCTATGAGATGAATTGTAATTTGTGAATATGGGCTATACAAATAAAATTTGATTGATTGATTGATTGACATTCGACTTGAAACGAGGTCATTCCCATCGTGTTTTAAACCTAAATGTCTGCTGCTATCTTCCATGAGGTGCATTCAGGGACCGTCAGAAATGCTAACGTCAGCTAGCTTAGCCACTTCTGGTGGACTTTTAGACTTTCTTTAACTCACCCCCTATCGGCATAGGGATGACTGGCTAATGACTGAATTATCATTTCTGGATGAACAGAGCGAAAGTTAAAATACCCTTGTTCCTTTACGTCAAATTTTCTAAAAGATAGACGATAACAAGCACACACACAAACACACACACACACACACAGGCTTGTTTATTTTCAAAAAAATTTCCCAGATCCTTTGGTCCCATTTCCGCTCTTCCAACCTAAATCCAAACCCAAACCAAAAAAACAAGTCTTAACCCTCAAATATGCCTTTGAAATAGAGAGGACCACCCAAAATGTCCTTTCTTGTCAAAATGTTCACATGCTATAAGATCTAATGTGAGACAGTCAGTAACAAAGAGAGAAGTACAAGTAATGTCATGGTAGTTGTAAGAACTTAAATGGACATCTATCATTGACATGATCTTTTCCCAAGCCCTTTACATAAAGGCAAACAATCACAAATAAAAGCCTTAACCTAATTTTAAACCTAAAATAAACTTAACTTTAACTTTAAACCAATTCTTTGTTTGAAGTATTGCGGATTGAAATGTCCTTGCATGTGAGCAGCAGCAGGTATCCAGAGCCGTGTGTCTCTGGATACCTTCTCCTTTATATGGTTTCTCCCTTCATCTTCTCGTGCATGATTCTGACAGAAGGGATGAACCTACATGTATGTGACATTATTATTAAGTTCCTTTATGATTGGAAATGCACAACATCAAAGTCAGTCCTCCCCTTGTATGTAAGTGATTTAAAATGGGAAGCAATAATTCACTTTGCCCTTCATGCTCATTTCATCTGCATTTTATAAAATAGAATTAGATAAAGAACATTGGAAAAACCAATTTACCAAGAAGTCCGACCACAAATAGTATTTTTTATCTTTTTCTCATCAGTAGCTGGCCAAAACCCTTTTAAAAAATAATAATCATTGCATGCTGTTGAAAGGCCGGTTTGTGAAGTGGTGTATTACATTGATGGTTTTTCTGGACAAATAAAGTAATTTGTGATAGACTGAATCCTGGGATGCATTGTGCCTCCCTGCTCTATGAGTCATTGGTCTGCTCCAACCCGCAGTGCAAGGACACAACAGCCCTGACGCGGGCTGACAGGACAGGAAAGCACTTTATCTGCAAAGAATGTTAACATCGCAATTATCAAAATTGCAGGGAGAGCTACATTTAATTCCGTAGAATGAGTTTACATGATTTACAAAATCTCATATGAATACAAACTCAAGCCCATTGCTGTGTATAATAAAATGTAAAGTTACTGACAGTCAGTGTATGTAGGATAGAGGAGCATTCACTGGTAATAACAACACACAAACAACCAACCACCTCAGGACACGACCTACTTGATGGCTGGTCGGGGGTCTCCACTCTCTGTCTGGTTGGATGAGGCCGAGCAGCAGGGGCTGGGGTACACTCAATAAAACTGTCCTCGAGCGCAAGTTCAGCTCCAAATACATTTTAATTGATTGGCCCTGCCATTGGAAACACACAAAGAGAGTGAGAAGAGAGAAATATCTGTGGAGAGGAAAGTAGGAATAGAACAGAATCGGATTTAACGAAGCAGACCCTGTTGGGTTTCATGTGGTGGTTTGGAGAGTTGTTTAATTATTGAAATGACATCACATAGCTACGTAACATTCTAAATCAAAACTTTAAAATGTGTGCAATGGACCTCTGGGTGTAGATGAATTGTAATACTCTGACCTTCCTCCTTTTAGATTTCAATAATTCAATATTAAGCAAAACAAGACAATATCATCTTAAAATACAAATATCTCTTCAAACTGAGGAGGCGTAAACATTGCAGGACTATTGTTAGAGTAAAACTAGTGAATATAATTAAAAAGTAGCAAAGCGGTTGTAAAATATAGTTTAAATAACATTCATGTAGTGTTGATACCAAAGTGAGTTTTCATGTTATTCAGTGCAAATCTTTAATTTTGCAATTCATCATGTTATTACTGCATCCAGGTCTGGGATTATTAGCAGAACTAGTTAGGTGATGAATATATTGTACACAAGTACAGCAGTAGTTTACCCAATTAGGTTTATTGTTATAGATGAGGAAGCAGTTCACTGCGGCCTGTTTACAACGAGCCGGCGTCTTTAAAGAAAAAGCTGCTCGACCATTGTATATACATCTGTATTTGTTCAGAGTAAATTGTAAGCTGTGAAACGACTCGCTACCTTTGCACAATCTACCGTGAGTCAGGAGAAACTGCATGGAATGTATATACGTGCTGTGTTATTCATCTGCCATTTGCCACCAGGTTGGATGAACATGTATGTAAAAAAAAACGTGTGCAGCCCGGACAAACACTAAATTTGCGATTTTACTCATGTGCATTGATTCTGTAAACCTGACATTCAAGCTGAAGCTGGGGGGGGGGGGGATTGTGCAGTGTGCGCGGTGGGGAAACGGTTTGAAGTGGCACTTATCGCCCTCAGCTTGCCTGCAGCCATCGGCATCAACAGGTGAGAGTGTTGACAGCAGCATCTGGCTCCTTCTCTCCGTCCAGGTGACGCGGGCGGAATGAAATGACGTCCAAGGAGACGTGAGGACGTCCTGTCAGATTGTGTTTTCATCCTGAACAAAAACAATGCAGCACAGCAACACAATCAAATCTGACACATGACCGATATAAACTCATTGTTATTCGTTTGTTGAAGATTGATTCACCCTCTCTGCTGAGGAGCTTCTGCAGTTTGCCCTCTGACTGTGGCCAACACACTTTGAATCCAACATGATTTAACATTATTTTCAGAAGCACAACCTTATTACTATGATATTTTGTTCTTTAAACTGACTTATTATAAACTATTGTAATTATATTAAACCGAGATGTTCATCCATGATCTCTCCACCTGATACTTCGTGTTCAACAAGGCCTTTTTTTTTTGAAAATCATGAAGATTCTTCCTGGTAGCAAAAATCTTTACTTCATTGATGAACTAGCTGAGAAAGAAAGACCCTCGACCAGAGCCATGAGGAATACCAATCAAATATTAATCTACTCCAACTCTTTCGTGCAGCAGGTCATTAGGCAGCTGTCTTCTCTTCAGCCCTCCGATAAAATCAAACACACAGGGAGCTGCTTCCTAGTTTTTTTATGGTACCGGCAAACTTGCATTAAAAGCTGAGCAAAACCCTGAGCAGTTATATTTAATGTGTTTTTGAAAACAACAGGAGCTTGTGTGCCGTCACGTCTGGGAGTTGAAGGTTCTGTCTGTGGTTTGTAAACACAGGTTGTAGTGCTGCTGCCTCCTCACTGGCTCATGCTCAATACAGGAAGCACAGAACTTACTATGAAGCACAACTCGTCTACACTGCAACAGGTCAAAGTACACAACAACTATTTTGAATACACTGCTTTCAAAAGTATGTCTTAATGTGGTGGACTGGGAGACGTTGGTTGCTCAAAATGAACCCCAGGTGGACCCCCACCTGACTCACCTCAAGGATGTGTTAAATTAACACATTATATTATATTATATTATACTGCATTACATTGCATATTGCAATCTGACACTGTTAACTGTCTTGCATTTCACTTTTTACTTCACTTTTTATATCTTTTATCTTTTACATATTTTTATTTAGATATGATTATGTCTAAATAAATGTTAATTTTAATTACTTTTTTTATGTGTGTTGTATTTATGTGTTTTATGTTTCTATGTTCATTGTATGCACCAATAACCAGAGCAAATTCCTGGTAGGTATAAACCTACTTGGCAATAACTACTTTCTGATTCTGATTCTGATTCTGATTCTGATGAGATGAACTGAATGAAGCGTCAGGCAAAGTGGAAGCTGAGGCTGCCCTGGAAGCAGCGAGGGGGGGGGGGGACGAAAA
>CM028859.1:4441120-4454101 GCA_016801935.1 Platichthys stellatus
TAAATTCGAAAGTTTTCAAGTTCAGGTGCAGAGTCGTCCAAATCAAAGTGACGTTCAAACCAAATAATAAATCTCTAAGTTTGCAAAATAACTATCAGCTCTACTTTCCGATCCTGCTTTTAAACAGCTGGGGTTAAGATCTGATTTGATCTATGATCTATGGTCATTCCCACTTCCTTAAATGATACAGGATTGAAAACATTTGATGAAAACACAACAAACTTCCGGACTCAAAGTCAATAAACAGTGCATTGGGTTCAAATTACAGCTTTTTATAGGTCATGGGAAACTTTGTTAACATAGATTCAATCATAAACACTTGTTGAAGAATGTGATAAACTGGGTATGAATACATATTTATGCAGATAACACTCCACAGTTCATTGAGTTCACATTTCCAGGGTCATGCTCAAACTTTCTTCAAAATTGTCTTGCTCCTAGGTGAGTGAAAAAAGTGTTTTTAAATAATCCTGCTGACAGACAGACGAACGGCGATGAGAACACAACTTTCTATAAATACACGTTGTGTTGATTTGGGGCATTTGCTGAAATGACTGACAGCCTCAGCCAGTCGCTATTTTTTTTAGATTCAAATTAAATTTCAAAGTAAAGTCAAGCTTCAGTTGCATTCTCTGCAGGAGCCTTTGCAAGTAGGTGGAAAGTATAATGGCAGCGCAATTAGAATGTATCCGTGTGAAGGTTGAGTGGTGGATTACACAGGCTGTTAGGAGGCAGAGATTTAAGAGCAACACTTGGGATGCAGATCTTTTCTGTGGAGCTGTGCTACACTGAAGATTAATGAACTGTCTCCTGCAATGGGAGGCAGACAACATGGAGACACGTTTCCAGACCAGTTCACTCTCTCTCTGTGAGTCACCCCCCCCTGTCGTCATTCTTCAACGGGTTCATACTGCGTCAAGGTTGGGTTGTTTATTTATTTATTTATTATTTATTTACAGCTTCTCTTTTCAGCTTGTCACAAATGCCACGAACCGACCGATGTTAGAGTCGGAGTGATACCCATCTGCTGCACCTGTGAGGTGTGGATTGATCCGTTAAGTCAATGTGGCAGCTTGTGCCTGGGGGAGGACGGCAGGAAACGTAATTGCACACACACACACACATGCACACACACACACACACACAAACACAAACACACACCCTGATCTTTAGAGACAAACACAGCGAGGACCAAAGTGGCAATCAGGACAACATTCATCTCCCTGCACAATTTGAAAGTTAATATCCGATTAGAAGAGATCCTTGTGAGGAAATGTGAGAGAAAATGAGTCAGTGACCGGAGCGGTGAGGTTGTGGACATGCTGCAATCAGAGAGCAGAAGGTGGCTGGAGGGAGGAGGCATGCAGAGCATTGGCATTACCACCACAAGATCCCCCCTCCGGCCACTCGCACACACAGACCAACACGCACGTGCACGGCTACCCTCAGAATATGCTGGTTGGTGCCCTCTACACGATGGAAACCACAGAGGTCTGCCGTGCGCTGACGAGGGCTGCGAGTGGTCCGTCTCAGGCTGAGAGACAAATGTAGCCGGGGGTCAGCGACTCGTGAAGGTCACGTGATGCATCGCTCGCCTTCTGTCAGCGCGACCACGCCGCGGCCTGCGACAGCCATCCATCCGAAAGAAGCTCCAGCAGCTTCCTGGTCTCTTTTTCTGAGTGTCTGGCTGAGCAGCAGGAGAGCACAGGGAGCAGCCTGTCACTCAGATTCCTCCTCCTCCTCTCTGCAAATGTTCTGCAAGTGACTTTATTACACGTGGTCCTTTTGTAGCGCGTATCTATAATTTTGAAAATGAAAAGTGCGACGGTATTATTGACAGTGAGTGTAAAATGTGTGAGTCAGTGCCTCTGGAGCATTTGTGTAATTGTGCTACTCGATGCGTGATGTTTTCTTCTTTATGAAAAGAAACAGTGAAATTGCAGCTGTCGCTCTGTCTAACTGCAAACACCCGGGAAAAAAAATAATAATGACAATCATAATGGTGGAATCAATGACCTGTGTACTCTGTTTATTGATCGTGCGAGTGCAGCCGCTGTCGAGGCCTCCGCGGGGAATTGGACCACAATAATTAGAGGGTGTTTTGTGTTCATCGGGTGAAGCGTTGACGAATCGTGTCTGCCCCCGTCAGCTTGGTAGGAATTCAGAATTAACATCAGCGCTGCAGAAGTTAGGACGAATCGTTGATTCCTCCTCGGAGCCGAGAACTGCTCAGAGCTCCACAGATCAATCAGAAGCTTTGTGGGAGAATCGTTTCAGGTTCTCTTTGTGTACTAACAAAGCAAATGAGACAATCCACCAAACACTAAAGATCTGTTTCGTGTCTGTGTGTGTGTGTTTTCATGGCGTCTCACAAGTCATGGTTAAAAGACAGAGAGCTTCACTGAGCTACAGAGAGCAGCATCAGACATGTGGATGGAGGTCTGGTTAGCCGACAGCACTGCGCCTGGAATTACTTCAACCTGCTGGGGAACTCATGAATAATGGGGAGTTTTCTTTCCTCTGATGTAAACCCACTGAACACTTCATCCACTGTTCAGCACCAAACCAGTTTGGTAAAGAAAGGTGGTGAATATGGAGACATCGGGATGTTCTGGATCTGTGGGTGGAGACCAAAACGGATCAAACGTACCCTCGTCCCTCAGGAAGAGCTGGAAAATGTTTCTGTGGTTGGTCTGGAACATCCTGCTGAGTGGAAGAAAATGGATAGTGGATGAAACATGATAAAGAGATAATTGTCAGGTCTTTGTTTTGGTTTTACAACACAGATACAACTCTGGGATAAACCCACCGAGCGGTAACTGTCCAGCACCAAACCACTCGAGTAAAGAAACCGAGCAAAATCAGAGATATGAAGATATTAAATTGAATATATTTAGGTTGGTTGAGACAGGGAAAGGATAGACCCACCCTCCTCTGGTGGATCCCTCAAGAGGAGCTGGGAAGTGTGGCTGTAGAGAGGGACGCCTGGAACATCCAGCTGAGTGACCTGATCTCTGGAAAGCAGAAACAAATGGATGGATAGATAGAAAGTGGATAAAACGACAGACACAATGTCAGTCTATAGATCGGTGGCATCTCCGTCACCTGATCTTTGAGACGCAGAAGAACATGGATGGAAAGTGGATAAAAACATGACTCTAACGTCAGATGTTTTATCAAATCATTAGACATCTACTTGCTAGTCCTAACTGTCTCCAGTCAGTGACATTTCAAAGTTGTGTTTCTGTCCTTTCAACCACAACAGGCCGACAAAACAAAAACATGAAGTAGAATCTCACTCTGAATGCTGAGGGGATGAAAGTGTGACGCCAGCAGCTGTGGAACGTGACACTTTGTTATTTCTGCTGCTTAATGGCCGCCACGGGGTTATATATACACTCGATGGAGGAGGCAGGAGAAGACACAAATGATCAAACACGGACTCATGTTTCAGGATGACCCCCGAGGACTCGAGGTCCCGGGGACGTGACCTGAAATAAAGAACTGATGATGAGCATCTTGTTTCCAACACGATCGTATCAACACTCTCCATACCTCCTCATGTCTGAAGCTGTTGTTTCCCAATTGTGTGTTTTACGTATTGCTGTGGTTGAAGTGGTGAAGGGAATTATTCCATGTAATTATAGATATGGCTTTTCAATTATTTTACTGCAAAAATTAGCATGACAGGCGATTTTCTGTTCAGCCACGCACAGCTGGAAACCCGGAGCTCCAGAGCTTCATCCCAAGACAGAAACGCTCTCAGTTGTTAACCACTGGATTAACACCGTCCTGTCCCTGGAAAGGACCATCCTCCCGTGACTATCGGGGGGGCAGAGGAAGAAGTGTGGCAGGGACAGAAAGCGACTGTGAAAGAAATGGGTCAGGGAGAGACATGGTGGACACTTCTGTGCGTTTGGTCCAAAGCACTGAACCACTCGCTGTGATTACCTCTGACATTAAACCAGGATTGTTAATAATGTGTTTGAATGTGACAGAGGGTTCAATCCCCTTCACACATCCAATAGGAGTAATTATTGCTCTGTGTTATGGTATTAGTCGTGATTTTCTGCTCAAGTCCAGAAGACTGCCGCCTGAATTTCAACTGGATCCATTAAATGGGTCATTTTAAACTTCTGACTCCAGAATTGACAAATCCTTACAAACAGAAATGATAAATCCATTTTTTAAACCCTTGTCCCTCGTCCTGATCCCTTCAGTCCATAGATCTAAAGAACAATCCTCCAAACAAGTTCAGAGTGCAGGACTTTCTGTAGAGAGATCAGGAGCTCAGCAGTGTTTGCACGACATGACCAGCGACAGGAATCACACATCATTCAATTCCATCTCTCACCAGGAAAAAAAACCCTTCTGAGTGTGTCTGGTCTCCAGAAATCACAAAAACACACGTGAGCAGAGACACAGGATGAGTCCGACTGATCCTCCTGCTCCGGATGGAGGGGAAAGAAAAAAACATGGTGTTGTTTGCTAGAAATGAGAGTTATTGATTCGGAAGGCTGGATAAATAATTACAAACGTGTGAATTCACTAAAGCGGGAACAGGATGAGCGGATGCCGGTTAAATCAAAGAAATAAATTGAAACACAAGAAGGAGGACACAGAAAAAACCGAGGTGCAAAATAATGATCAAAACAAAAACAATAAAAAACTCCTCCTGTCTCTACACAACACCTCCCCAGTGAATCACTTTACTTTGACCTATTTCCTGTATCATGTTTTACAGCCAGTCAGCACTAGAAGGTACAGAAAGACATATGCTGGTGAAATGAAAGCTGCACAGGATGAAGAGCTGATCGGACTCTTAATATCTGTCAGTCTTGATTGTTCCTCTGCAGAGCTGCACTGGGAGCCGTGAGAGACCGGGATGGAGGAACCGGACCTCCAGGCGACTTCGTCCGTTCCTGTGCAGGGTTCCACATCCTGCTCAACGTCAGCAGGAGACAGGAAATGATCAGTGGACATCCAGGGATTGGACATGGAGATGGTGACTTCTTATCAAACTCGACTGATTATGCCACTGGACTTTTGTCTCGCTGGACCCAGTGGAGCTGGTGGGACCGAGGAAGACGATGGCGAGGGACACCATCACAGCACTGGGAAGCTCCATCAGCAACAGACTGGAGGAGGGGTAATGAAGGTTGTTCCTTCCTCCAGCAGCAAGACTGTACAACCAGCTCTGCTCCCAGTCAAAATACACACAACCATTATGGTCTGCACTTAAACTCTGTTGTAACTGTGCAATCCATTCCACTGTCTATATTCTCACACTTTGTATATTCAGTTTTTTGTATTAGTTTATACTCCATTTATCTTATTTAAACCTCTTTACAGTTACAATTGTAAGTATGTTAGTAAAATTACTAAAAAATGTCCAGGTTGTGAGATGAATAGAGGATTTATTCAAATAACAATATGTGGATATTATTCTCAACTTAACAGATAACAATGTGAACCTTTCTTCTTAAACTTTGACATTTGATAACTACTCACTTTTACTAGCTCATGCTTAAACGTAGCTTTCTACCAAATTCATTTCTAAAGTACGTCACACAGAAGCAGGTGGCCCCCCCCTCACCACTACTGCCACCCTGCCCTGTGCTCTGATAGGCTGAAACTGGTTTCTCCAGATACGTAAACTTCTCGTCTGAGTTTGAACGCCAACTGGAGTTTTTCACTTCGACTTCCAGAACTCGTCCGTGTGAGCCGGGCAAAGAGGAGATAACTTTGTTCTTGTTGAGCTTCTGAAGCAAACAGACTTTCTGTTTCACTACATCCACTGTGTTCTGTAAGGCCGTCACGTTTTTGCCTGTTTAATCCAATTATCTGCAAAGTGAGTTGAGTTAACTTCAGCTGCCAAATGGAGAGAGAACGCTGTGATGCAGCAGAACAAAACCCAAACAAAACCGAACACTCCTGAGTCGGTTTCTATTCAGGAGGATTAGTTATGAATCTGTGGTTTGAACATCGGGATAATTTTAAGAAATGAATAACAGATTCAAAAACATGAACACAGTGTTTAACCACACGGCTGTTAGTCATCTGGGTTCTCACCAGTTTCAGTGACATCAGCTGAGGAAGCTTCATTTCCTCTTGACTCAAATATCTAAATTCATCCTCCTCTGCAGCTGTTGGTGTCAGTGCTGACCTGAAAACAGCCAAAAGGGAGGTTTCACTCATGGTTTGTATGTTAAAGTCTCTCGCTGCCAAATCCATCTCTGTCTTTGCCAGTGAAGCAACCGCGACAAATTGATCTCCGAATGAGAAAGTCCTTAATTCCTCCGCCGCTGCTGCCTGTGACATTTGAACAGTAATTGCAGAGGGGACTTATTCCTGGAGTTTTATTGAGCATGTCCTGGAAAAAGAAGTGATTTCTTCTGTAGAATCCTTATAATGCGTAAAGTGCGGGTGACTGCACAACTCAATCATTCCAAAGTGCAGGGCGATGCTATTTTGAATTGGGAACAATACTATTAACAAGACAAATCTGACACAGATATGTAATATTACTGCTAGAATTCGACAGGCTTGGAAAGGTTATCTGGGAAATCTGGAAAATACCAAGTGGGCCGGACCCCGTCAGGGAAGTGAAGAGAAAACATACTGGTGTAGAAATTGACCGTCCTGCCTCGAGCGAACTGATGTCGGAGCATCACATCTGATTGTGTTACAAGATTCATATACTGCAATGCAGGTACAGCACCACGATAACCTTCCCCAGGAGAGATGGAGGGAAGTTATCAAGAGAGCACCAGAGAAAAAAGATAATAATCCGGGAAAGGAATGAGAAGTAAAAGGATTTGGAAACAGCAAAATGTTTCAGGTTACTTTTTAATTGTCTTGATTCAACATAAACCAACCAGCAGCGAAGGAGGAAGAAGGCTTCAGGATGCAGATTAATGGACAGACAAAAACATGTTGTCTCAGGTTGTGTTGCATTAAGCAACAGTGGCACTGTTAATGGAGATGTACAGATAATAATGGAGCTAACAGAACTAGCACTAGTGGAGCTATTGGCCAGAGAAGATTCATGATATTGATCCTGCCATGAATTATTTTGTGCCCATCTTTAGAAACCCTCTAAACTAGAACAGACAAAGGATGCCTCAGAATAATAAGCCACTTCTTCTTGACCTAACAAGAAGAGCAAGATCCAAAGAGCTTTTCTGGGGATGCGATGGTTTTGTCATGTCCTCAGAATGGATCTAGAACTGCATATAAAAAGATTGCCTTAAGGTTGGACATCACCAGAACAACACACACCGAGCCAAACCCTGAGTCATGAGGGAAGTGAGGAATACGAGGAGCGTGCTCAGTGAACCGGAGGAAGAACAGACGCAGATCGACTGTGGAGCAAACAGAACGTAAAGTTCCTGTTGAATGAAAATCAACAGCTGAGCGTCCACAGCGCTGTCCGTGGTCCTGAAACAGCCGTGGAGCTGTCAGATCCATTATTCAGCAGAAATGTAATAAATGTCCTGATATTGTAGTTTGTATATCAGAGGAAAAATGGGACAGAATTGTTTCCCCCAGTCCGTCCGTGGAATTTGATAAAGCTTTGATGTGACTGTATAATTAAGCAGTTAATTATTGTGACAGGTCTAACAGCCATGCACAATTTAAAACATACGTTTTAAAATAATAATACATGTTCTTCGCATATTTCTTGATGTGACGCAGAAATTGGAAATGAATGAGGCAATCAAAGTTTAACTCCAAAACACAGATCGCCTCAAGCCAAGTGTGTGTGTGTGTGTCTCTGTGTGTGTGTAGACAAGTGTGTGTAGGTGTGAACGGGCATGAACCTAAATCTATGTTACATTACAGTATGTGAGCTGTGTTGTGTTACTACACAGCAGCTCGTGCACTTCACCGCCAGCGGCCGTACACAATCTTTGTATTTCAAGGACTCAACGCCTCTGTGGGTTTTTTCCACCGAGTCGGGGTTGAGTCACAGCTCCACTCTAACAAGAGATCCAGGACAAAGAGGGGGGGGGGGGGGGGGCAGAGGTGTATTCTGAGAACTAAATGATGCAAACAGGGAGGAGACAATATTGTTTTTGAGGTGTCCTTGAAATGAACCCACGGAGAAACTGTCCTGTGCTGCTGTCCTCCGCTCTGCCCCCATTTCATCCTCCACTTTCTTGTTATGGTTTCCTACATCTTCACTGTAGCGCTGCAGCCGGACCGCTCTCATCAGTGTCATCTTCAGCACACAGTGGACGCTGGTTTTCTTTTAAAAAAACAAACTCCACCTGTCGAGCATCCAATCAGCAGGAAGGGAATGTTAGAGACTTTGGTAACAGTGCGGCCACTAAACCGGAGATTTCTCCATTTGCATCAGAAGTTGGTAACGTCTGACACATGGGGCTAAAAGGAGAATAAATATTGGACTTACATTTATCAGGTTTGGCACAAACACGACTATAAATGAAAGGGGGTGTTGTTGATGAGTAAACAGGCTTTTTGTTTGCTGTGTCAATTTATCATTAAAATCAGGGAGCGTGACTGTTGAGCAGATTTTTTTATATTTGTTGTGGAAAAAGTTCACCGAAGCTTCTAAAGGACAGAGAAGCAACAAAACACAAAACATTGTGCGATTCGGCATTTTCTCAAAAACTAGACATGACACATCAACTGGGTTTCTTTAAGTCTTTTAACACAAAAAAACACACTCACGGTAACTGCCAATATCTGAAAACATGCCCACAACATTAAAAAAAGTTTTTATTTATTCAAACTCAGTGTGTTTACAAACTGTCTCGATCTAAACGACCGATCCACCGTGATCCGAGATCGAAGACATGTTATTTAAAGTGGTGGAAATTAGCAACAAACATTAAATGTTAAACCAACTTCTGTCAATGTTCATCACTTTTAATTAGAACCTGTCTGATGCTGATACTGAGTTGTGTGTCCATTTGTAGTGAAGTTGTTTTGTTTTGTTGTGTTTTGTGTTGTTTATCTTCGCCTCTTCCTGAGCAGGGGACTGAAAGAGGAAATTAACTTCCTTTCCCTTTGTTTGAAAATATTCAAACATTAAAAATGGAAATGTTCTGCATTATGTTCAAAAGCTGTGATTAAAGCAAAAGAAAACAAGGGACTGATAATTATCTACACGTTAGACTGAGTGTAACTAAAGTCTTTGTTTGGCAACGATATCTAATCCATCCCCAGCGGCACTTCAGGGAACTAGAGAGTAATTCAGTCACATGACTAAGGAGCAACCGACTTTACTTCACAATGGAAATCTGCCCGGATACAGATGTGTCTGCACAGCTGTGCATCACAAGGGGAACTGGAAACTCCTGCTAGGTGATGAAAACATTATCCTTGAAAGACTTTCTGGCTGTGATCCCTCGACGGCTCCTTACATGGCAACTTTATACAGGTTCTAAAATATAATCCCCCCGAAGCGTTCATGCGACAATTACTAAAAATAAACCTGTGTGTCCACTCAAGTCTTTAACGGACACTTCAGCCTGCGAATTAACGAGGGCTACTAAAACTAAGGTACAGGGCAGTGCAGTGTGTTGAGGAGGAGAGTGTGTTAACGCAGGTTGTTGGATGAAAACACAACTACATTCTGCAGAGAAGAAGCTTTTACACCATTTTACTTGGCAGAGACTTCAGGTGATAACAAAGCCGTGGAAGATAAATATCCATTAAGAGAGCAAGCTGAAGGTTCTTGTCAACAGATTAAAGTGGCTGCGTGTTAGAGTGGGAACCAGTAGAGATATTTGTAAAATAAAACGGGCTTGACATTTAAAAAACATTTCTTTGTGTATTACTGGTTGAGGAATGTGCGATGTTAAAGTTTGTTTTTCTTTCTTAATTAAGTTCTGTTGCTGTTGAAAAAGCCTCGAGGCCAAAGAAGGTTTGTTGAGTAAAATATCAGAGTAAATAAAACAAAGTCCTGATTATGAAGTGGATCTTAACTGCAAATCAAACACACAAAGACAGCTGTGCTTGTGACACAATACAAAAGAACATTTGTTGCGTTCAAGTCCTAATTCCTAATTCACGTTTTAGTGGATAAATCCTTTGTTCTCCAAATCTGTGCGAGTGAGGAGGCGAATAAAACATTTTGCTTCTTGTTGCAAATCAAAAATCGCAGCGTCACATAGAGCTGAACTTTGATGAAGAGCGATATTTGATTTACATCGGCGTGGAAGGGCCCTTAAAGTAAATCAATGTCAACTCCTCAAATGTCGGCCGTGCACCACTTTATAGAGGACACATTTTAAATTATTTAAACGCCCGTCAGAGCTAATTATTTATATTCACTCTTCGATAAGCAGCACTTAACGTTAAGCAATTATTGGGCCGTGGTGTCGAGGCGTTTTTTTTCAAATGCTCTGTTTTCAACGTTCCGTCCTGAAATAAAAACGACAAAGCACCAAAGTTGAAAGGACGACTTCACATCTGAGGAGATTCCTTAAGAGCATGTGATTGCTCAGTGAATCCTCATCTCAGCTATGAGACACTCTCTGGCTCCTTTCCAGAATGTAGATGAGAAATAACAAACAAAGAGATCCCAGGGAAGACGTCTGTTGCATAAGCACTTTTTGCATGAAATCATATTTACTGGGCCGACATCAGTGGACCCTTAAAGCTCCGATTTGCAGCCACTCTGACTTTGAATACAAACGTGTGCTCGGCAGTGGAGCGTTTGATCAGGACTCATGTGATTGGTCGGACATTTACACATTATAAAACGCCGCCCCGGCTTTCCCCTCTGTCATGTCGCTCTGTTGATATTCCAGAGCGCATATTTGCAAGTCTTATATATCTGTAAATGTCACAGTGTCAAAATTAAGATATTTCCATATTTCCTCCATTCCCTGAGTGCTTGAACTTCATTTCCAGCTCATGACTGCTCATATTTGTCCTCTCGCCTGTTTGCTAATCTCATTTCAGCGGTTCAGGGCCGCCGGAGGGAGAATCTGAGCGTCGGCAGCCGAGCGAGAGAGCGAGAGAGCGAGAGAGCGACAGCTGACCACAGGGGCAGAGGCAGCGGCTACTGTGGCTAACCGGCTCCAACCATGCACATCGAGCCTCACACATGCACCCACTCACTCACCAGTACCTGCATCTCCACGGGGGAAATAACCATCAAATGCAAACGTGTGTGTATGTGTGTGTGTGTGTGTTTGTGTGTGTGTGTGTCTGTTAGTGTGTGTGTGTGTGTGTTTGTCTGTGTGGCTGTGAGAGCAGGAGAGAGCAACCTGTGGCTGCAAGTGGCATCTAACAGGCAGATTCCCATTTCCAGTCTGCCCATCTAATTTAAAAAATAAGTTTCGAACAGAAGATTTAATGCTTTAATATGTTAAAATTTCTAAGAGTGTGAGGAATAGGTTAATCTGAAATGAGTGTCATATCGTTTCGGGCTGTTTCAGGATCAGCTTCACGCAGCATTGAGCGTGTTCGGCCAATGACAGATGCCAACTAAAGACTTGAAACGAGTTCCAGTACAAAGATGATTTGAATTCAACCCACCCATAAAATTCTATTACTCAGAGGGATATTACACAGAATATTTCAGTTTTTAAAAATTCTCTCTCTGCCCATTAAACCTATGATGGTGCTCTGGATCTCTGACTGCATAATGACCTGGTGGCTACGCCTCTCTCGTGCTGACCTGCTGACAGCTTCGATTAAGCTGCTCGTATCGCTGCTGGCACATTCCTGCTGGCCCGACACACACACTCACTCACACACACACACACACACACACATACACACATACACACACATACACACACACACACACACACACACATTTTAGCAGCAAACAAATAACAACTTTGACAACGTGTGTGGAGAAGTCAGAACAGAATGATGATTCCCACTCATACTCACGCCTCCTGTTGCCAGAGAGAACATCAGCAGTCACCTGACTGGTTCAATCAAGGCTGCTGGGAAGCAGGAGTGGAGGGTCCTCCGCCAGGGGGACACATCGAAGCAACACGCGCCTGCCGAGACACACGAACCGCATGCCACGACACTGTTGACATGTTTAAGTGTCCTAATTCAGTGGATTTGCTCAGATCAGTGAGCTACCTCATGATATCCCACTGAGCTGAGCAGAAACAGTGGCATGGGCAGATTCACCCACACAAACAAGGACTGAAAGCAGGACGTGCAAAAGTTTCTAACGGCAGATTCTCGTCTCCAGACTTCCTTCCTGCGAGGACGAGCCCGTCTCCTTCCGAAGTCTTCGCTCACTAACAAGTCGTTTTAGCTGCCGGGACGTGTTCTGTCAGCTCGGCTCAGTAAACATTGGGCACAAAGGAGCAAATATCTTGCAGCTCTGCATGCAGTCACATGGGGTCAGAATATTAAGGTCACATCATGAGGGGATAAGAGGAGAAAACGGGAGAGAGGGAGACATGGTGAGAGAGGGAGAGAGGGAGACATGGTGAGAGAGGGAGAGAGGGAGAGAGGGAGAGAGGGAGAGAGGGAGACATGGTGAGAGAGGGAGAGAGGGAGACATGGTGAGAGAGGGATTAGCTGTACTTTCTTCCAGGGGCTTGTGAACCATATGTTCGGCCCTGGGACACAATAAACAAGACGAGGCCCCGGGGACACAGGGAGACCCTCACACATGGGGAGCAGGCCCGGAGCAGGGGTCAGGCATGTGGAGGACGTGTGCCAACGCTTGTGAACTGTCCAGCGGTGGACGCAAGGTGCCAAGTTGAGTTCAAGGCAACAATATGCAACTTGTTTTTTACCCTAAAATTGCAGATTCTAAATCACGGTTCACTGACTCTGAAGAGGGAGAATGTTTCCTCTTTCTTTCGCACTCCTCACCGTGAACTTCTGCACTTTCTCCAGAGGAGGTGTGTGTCAGCACTACTGTCTGGGTAAGAGCCTCCGGATTATCTGAGGACATCCTCTTTCCTGACCCCCCCCCCCCCCCCCCCCCCCCCCCCCCCCCCCCCACCCCTGTCCACACACACT
>CM028859.1:4462507-4474380 GCA_016801935.1 Platichthys stellatus
GGACACACACACTCCCACACTGCAGAGGGGCATCTGCTGCGATGCGATAGCCTTTCACTGCATTAATACGCAAGAGTATTCTTCTTGACCACGCTATAAAGGATTTGTAATAGATTCATAACATGCCAGGCCAAGTGTGTGTGTGTGTGTGTGTGTGTGTGTGTGTGTGTGTGTGTGTAGTGGGCTTTGTTCTTCTCTCCATCCTCTTTATGCCAGTAAACACATGATGACAGCTTATATTTTTCTTTATTCTCAACTCTCAACTCAAGGACTTCAAGGGACTCGACTCTTCTTCTTCACAATATAAGAAGAACACAGAGCATTTCAAAAGGATGAGACATCTGTATATAAAAAGTATTTTTTTCTTATAAATATAAAATAAGTATTTCACCGTATATTCTCCTTCCACTTAAATGTACACGCGTTAGTCATTAACACTGTAAATCTTATTCAATCTAAAAGACAGTGATGGCTGGATGTTGTTTCTTGTGTTCACATGTTTCAAGTGCAGCAGGAGAAAGTAAATGAGAAATGTTAAAAACACAACATGGAGGAACCGTCTAAATGAAACAGTCGACAAGCTGCCAGGTGGATGTTGAACAGAGAGACAAAAATCAGGCACACCATCAATGTGTTGAGAACCGAAACACACAACTAAACGCTGGATATTACCCATGATCCCCGGCTTCCAGACTCACAAGAGCTGCTGCGGTGAGTTCACCAAACTCTGTTGAGAAGTCTTCATGTTTTAAATGTTCGCTCCTGATTTTTGGAAACAAACTCTGTTTTTATTGACGTCTAAGTCTTTTAACCTGATCTACATGTGACTCAACACAATGTCTAGATGGACACATTTGTCTTTAAAACTTGTTGTGTCGCACTAGACCCAATGACCTCAGTGTGCATGGACACTTTGACACTTTCAAGAAGAGCAGGAGACCAGCATTCGTGCCGGAGCCGGTCTCGGACAAGGAACCTCCCAAACCACTGCTCCACCGTGCCAAATCTTTTTTTTGTCTCCATTCTCAACTTTTCTCATGTTCAACATTAAAAACATACAACAACGTCACGGACTGGAAGGGACGAGCTAATGAGGTGTAATTCATTCTGAAAGCAGGGATCATCATTAGCTGATGTGCTGACGGTTTCTCATTATGGCCTCTGGGTGCTTGACTAATTGATAATGTTTGTTACTTTCACTCATTGTATCCAGCGTCGCCATGTGCTGCTTCACAGTTAATTAAAATTAGCTTTCTCTGTGTGTGTGTGTGTGTGTGTGTGTGTGTGTGTGTGTTTGCAATTGTGGTTTCCAATTAAACTTCCACCAAATTACCAAATTAAATAGCTGTTTTGTGATTAGGACGCTGCAATTACTGTATGTTTTGGAAACCAGGACAAAATGTTCTAATTGCAGCGTGTGAGTGAGTAGAAGGAGTTTTTTGTTTCTTTTCTGAGTTTGAATCAACTAGAATTAAATCTCTAAGTGAACTGCACTGAGGCCTGGTTCATTTTATTCACTCATGAGGAGAACAAGGTTTTCTTGGGGCGACCGCTTGGTGATTAAAAGAGCTGCCCCCGATCTGCATCGCCTAAACTGAACATATATATAACTGACCCGAGAAATCTCCCAATCTCATCAGCTCCTGAGCAGCAGCGTCTCCAAATCCCAACGAGGCGCTGGTCCCCGAGGACCAGCTCCACGGTGGGAAGCCACCGAGCGGCGGCTGTCATTCTGCTGCTCGGGCTCCTTGAGTCGGAGATCTCCTTAATCAAACAGACAGCGTGTTTCCCATCTCTGCACCCATCCATATGTATGGGCCTCCCCGGATTTGATTAACGACTCCATAGCCTTGGCAGAAAAATAACAAAATGACGTTGTACGCACACACATACACACACACATACCAACCGCACACATTCAGACGTGAGTCAGAGGAGGCAAAATAAATTATATTTATGAGATATGATGGTTGTGTTCAGAAATATCGCTTGTTAATGTTTCTTATAAATAACTCTTTCTATTCAAAGCCCGTTTTTTTTTCTATTTAAAGTCGGGTCAGTTGCTTCATTGATGATTTCTCAAGCCAATTAATGCAATAAGACACTTTTACAGTTTGATGATCAAAATCATGTTTTTTGTAAATGGTCATAATGCAACTATAAACTATTTAATAATGAATGATTGATGGAGAAGGGTTGATATTAAATACATTTCTACTAATAATCAGTTTGTAAATAATACTTTTTGCAGTTTTTTATCCAACTATAATTTAGCTTTTTGAACAAAAGAGAAGGAGCTTAATGTGATCAGGTGTGTATTTTTGTGGTTGTGTTTACTGTGTGTGTGTGTTGTTGTTCACAAATTCACTTTGTAAGAACTTGCTTCAGATTTAGGAGAATGTTTTATTTCATCCCCCAGGGGAGGTCATGTTTTCACCCATGAAAGTTCTTTAGTGTTTTTTCGTCAGTAGGATGCAACACTATTGAAAAGATTTCCAAAATACTTGGGCGGGTGGAGTTTTAGTAAAAAGAAATGTGCTCAAGCTCATTGGTGCAGCTTCTCAAGGACCAGTGAAGGGCGGGGGTGCATTTGTTTTGGAAAAGAACCAGTCCAGGAACAGAACTACGAGATGAGTTCTAGTGATTGTATGTGACAGTCGGATATGGAACCTTTCCTCTTCTTCTTATTATCGGGGAAGCACTTCTACAGAATCACCATCCTGGACGAGGAACAATCTACTGAAACATTAACAAGAATCTATCAGACACCAGCGACCAGCCAACCCTGCAGATACCCACACATTGAGTCAATTCAAGGCATTAAAGGGTAAATAAGGTACTTTTCAAAGAGAGGGAGTTGATCTACCAGGAGAATGTTCAATGCAGCATCAAATGAGAGAATAGAATGAAAGTCAAAATGATGCTTCAACCTGTTTCCTCAACAAACAAACCACTTCTGCATCGCGACTGGTTTTTAAAGCAGAATCCGCGTGTTCCAAAGAACTTTTTACAGAATTCACAAATCCGCCCTGTTCTCCTCACAGCTCACTTCCTGAGTTCAGATATCTACAGTCCCACACTGCCTGGCATTTAAGCCGACCCTAAAGTTGGAATTACTGTAGTTAAGTCTCCATTAGCCTCAGTCCATCCTGCACCACCGCTGCTAAAGATACAGAACCCCCCCCCCCCAGCCCCCCCACCTCCTGTAACCAGCTGATTCACACCATAATAATGCTAATGCAATACAAACTCCGCTGCCAAAAGCAGATTAATGAGGTTTACAGATGAGTCAGTCACATCTTTATCCTCATCCGGTGCCCTTAATCATCTGGAGCGCTGAGCGGCGAGCGGCTGGCCGGCTGCTGGACTGCAGCTGTTTCACCGGATTGGCTGGTTTTGATGGAGCAGGTGGAGCGCACGGTAAACTTGGCAAAGTGGGAAACCTTCAAAATAAACTTCAAGTACTGGCTTAGGCTCACAGTAATCTACAGACAATACACAAATATACAAAAACAAGGGATTAGAAACTGATTAAAAACACCTTAACAAATACGAATAAAGCTTTTTGAATATCAGCAAGAAGTGACTCAACTTGTGTGTAATGAGGCCGTCGGGTTTAGAGAGGAATTACGTGATTGGCGTCACCAGCTTGTCCCGCCCCTTCTGATGGTTTGTCACTGAAGCGCAATGTATCCTGGGATAGGTCTGCTGCAAACCCACAACTTGTCACCTTCACGTTTCTGTTTGTGTGCTGGATAAACAATAGAGGTGATAACCGAGCTTTATAGATGTTGGTAATTTAAACTTCTCTCAGACTTTAGGAAGCTGCTCCACTCTGATTAAAATCCTTCTGCCAATTTAAGCAAATCCCCCCCCCCCCCCCGGCTCCCTCAAGCTTCACACATTAATTTTGAGGAAGAAACAAACAAAACAAGAAACAAAGTTAATCAGTTTTTGCTCCTACACAGACTTTCTTGGTCTGTTATCACCAGAGGCATCGGATAACTTCAATTAATGTTTGGGAGCTTTAAATACAAATCGCTGTGACCGACGGCTGCTCACGTCATTAATTATAAATCTGTTGGTGCTTCTCCGATAGTTACACTTTTAAGAAACAGCTTCTAATTACCACGCATGGCCTCTGTTCAGTAGAGTCACACAACAAGGACTCTTTAGGTAAGGAAATAAACATATTTAGATTTTTTTAACTGCAAATTATACTTTACTTTTACTTTATAATTACTTTTTTTTAATGGATGATGACATTAAGAATAATTATGTTGGTGTATGTGATGTTATTGTTCACTCTGGAGGCGGACTACAGATACTGTGAATATCGTTGTCTAACCCTTTTGACGAAGCAATGCAAATGAGGCTGGATATTTTATAGTTTAACCATAAACTTTGCTATGACACACACAAACACACACACACACACACACATTTGCACACACACACACACACACACACACTTGGGAGCAGTTTTGGACTCAACACCCTGTGCCATGGAAAGTTTCCAATCCTCAAACTGCGAATTACAACTTGTTCAACTTTTCTGAAATCATTTTTTAAAAAGTGTTTGCATTTTCATCGCTGGCAGCAGGAGCGAGTTATCAGTGTGTCATGGAGGCCCGACTCCTCTATGAATGGTTCTGCTCCTCTGACTGGCGTGTAATGGGCTCGTGGGATGCCTCATTTATGTGTGACAGACATCCCCCAACGCTCGATTAAAGAACTGTGCCTTATCTGAGAGAACTAAAAGGGAATGAAAAGCCTCCCAGTTAAATCATTCTGTCCCTGAAGGGAACCGACCAAACCCTTGTTTTTTATCTGCCACACTGACAGACCGGGAGATTATGTGTAATTATGGAGATAAGAGAAATTAAAGGACTGTGTTCTTATTGACCTGCCTGATGCAGGGGACTGGAATCCCAGTGCCTGGCAGCCGGTTGGCGAGCGGCAGATGTGCATTATCGTGAGAGATGCTTTCAATCAGCATTTTCTAATTTATTTTTTTCTAGCTCGACTCTCAGCAAATTAAATGAGATCAGAGAAAAAGCCAGCGTGGTCGGGAAAGCTGGGATGACATAAGATTTTTTCATGCAACAAATTAATATGTCCTCAAACAACGATGACACATCTGGTTTTGTGATGTTCCAAATAAAGTGCAAAGGTATAGTCCATGTTTCTGCAATGAGTGTAGAGGAACTTGTACTGAACAGCACATCTACAGTAAGTACAGGCGCCTCACAGTTGCATTGCAGGGAGAAGTATTTTATTATGCATACTTTGCTCCCAAATGTTCACAAACTGCAGTTTTTCTCTCGCACAGGGAGCTCGGATGAAGTCTCTCTACGCAGGACCCATATATACTGTGTGTGTTACACGTCTGTTAAAACACATGCAAAGCCTATCGCTTTCAAAACAGTTGTCGACAGGGATGAAAACAGTTGTTGGCAGGATCCTCTCGTTCTATTGTCGGGGGGCTGACCCAAATTTTGTGTTTGTTGCCATGGTAGTCAATGCCAAAAATCTGCATTTGAATATCTCCTCACGGGCGCCTGGGAGGAGGAAGCAGGGCAGCAGCGCTCTGCTCCAATCAGAACACTGCACATTACTGTAATCGGCAGGTTGACGTGATTGCTGCAGCTGCACATACTCTCTGTTTCTTACTTCTTACTGAATCTCTGGAATCTCTCTTAACGCTGTTGTGAGTTGATGAAAATCCTTGGACACACCCTGAAAGCTTGAAAGAGACAATTTAATCGCAATGCGCTGGTCAGATTGTCATGAACGTGGTCCGGTTTCAGACTGTGACAGTTCATTATGACCCCTTCAAGTCCCCCGAGGTGTTCATTGCCACAGCTCATTCGAAAAGAAACAGAAGTAGAATAGTGACCTCAGATGAGATAAAGGTTTTTAGGAGTGAACATCAGAACGAGCTTCAGGTGCAAAAGCTCTGCACGGAAAGCAGGAGCTTGATGAACACCTCAAACTAATATAAATAAAATCTGATTATTCAGTTCGAATAGCGATTCTGCCGCAGGAACTGGTCCCCTGATTAAACCCATAAACACAGCATACGTCTTGTAATGTTATTTCCATTTCTGTTTGGATCTATTTTCCTTTATTCTCTTTCTTAATGAGTCTGCTGTGTCTTATTCAGCAAGCTTCTCTTTACTCTGTAAGAGGCCTGCACACAAGACAAGGTCAGAGAGGGGTTAGCAAAGTGCACCACTTACCTGTGTCTCTGGATGTGTGCACCATTATCATCAACAGTAACCAGAGAGACCAAGGTTATCCCAAGGAGCTGCACAGATAGGACAGTTAGAAAGACATTCTTAGAAGTCCCTGTGACGTTCCTGGAGGCGGAAAGTTAACTGTCAAGAGACGATACAACAGGGATTGTGTAAGACATGAGCTAATGTGTAGACTGAAGTGTTCACATGTTATTGAAAGGCTTACAACTAGGTCTCTATGAAGGTTGGAGGCAGGTATATTTATATATAGATAAACTGTATATGGCCTTTTTTCAAGGACAACTTCAGATTGTGTCTGTACTGCTCATTTCCTCTTTCCCTGACCAGCTTCACTCCCGATCCAGGAGATTGTGATTTCCACCTCCTGACTGGGTTTCCTGTCAGTCATCTCCTGGATGGAATGAGCCGGAGTCTAAACAGAGGTCGGGCGAAGCCAAAGAAAAGCGATTTCTATCAGCGCCAGCCGGGGTTGAGGGCCAGAATTCAGGTGTCCAATCGCAGCCAGACGTTTGGTGCTCCTTTGTGTTTCTTTGTGCTTAACCCCTCAAACAAAACAAAAAGGGAACAAAAAAAAGCTTTTTATTGAAAAGCCGGGGACCAGGATGAAAAGAAAGGAGTTCGGGGAGGGGTTGAGAGGAAGGAGGGACTGTACAGAGACGTAAACCCAAGACGCACACAGCTTTCTACCCAATCTTTGCCTGCAGCAAGGTCCCCCTTCACCCAACAGCCTCTTTCTGTAAAGCTCCCAAATCCCCCCCCCTCCCATTTGATGTCCTTAACCCCCTCCTCCCTCTGGGAAATCCATTCAGCGGCATATATGCCAGGATGTACAGGGGGATGAGGGGTATATCATTTACATGTGCAGGGAGCTCCCGTCCTCAAGCTGCAGCCTATGGGGTCTTTATGTTTTCTTGTCCTCTTCAGTCAGTGTCACTTTAACGCTCCTCGGGCGTCTCTTCACATGAATAATCCATGTGTGCTCAGGCTGCGCCGGTGATAAGAGGAGGTTGTGTTTGAGCGTCGGCCCTTGAAGCCGAAGGATGGTGAAATAAAACAAGGACTGTACGTTGGCTGTACACACATTTTTTTATATAAACCATCAAGCACTTGTTTCTTAATGAGTCTGCTGTGTCTTATTCAGCAAGCTTCTCTTTACTCTGTAAGAGGCCTGCACACAAGACAAGGTCAGAGAGGGGTTAGCAAAGTGCACCACTTACCTGTGTCTCTGGATGTGTGCACCATTATCATCAACAGTAACCAGAGAGACCAAGGTTATCCCAAGGAGCTGCACAGATAGGACAGTTAGAAAGACATTCTTAGAAGTCCCTGTGACGTTCCTGGAGGCGGAAAGTTAACTGTCAAGAGACGATACAACAGGGATTGTGTAAGACATGAGCTAATGTGTAGACTGAAGTGTTCACATGTTATTGAAAGGCTTACAACTAGGTCTCTATGAAGGTTGGAGGCAGGTATATTTATATATAGATAAACTGTATATGGCCTTTTTTCAAGGACAACTTCAGATTGTGTCTGTACTGCTCATTTCCTCTTTCCCTGACCAGCTTCACTCCCGATCCAGGAGATTGTGATTTCCACCTCCTGACTGGGTTTCCTGTCAGTCATCTCCTGGATGGAATGAGCCGGAGTCTAAACAGAGGTCGGGCGAAGCCAAAGAAAAGCGATTTCTATCAGCGCCAGCCGGGGTTGAGGGCCAGAATTCAGGTGTCCAATCGCAGCCAGACGTTTGGTGCTCCTTTGTGTTTCTTTGTGCTTAACCCCTCCAACAAAACAAAAAGGGAAAAAAAAAAAGCTTTTTATTGAAAAGCCGGGGACCAGGATGAAAAGAAAGGAGGTCGGGGAGGGGTTGAGAGGAAGGAGGGACTGTACAGAGACGTAAACCCAAGACGCACACAGCTTTCTACCCAATCTTTGCCTGCAGCAAGGTCCCCCTTCACCCAACAGCCTCTTTCTGTAAAGCTCCCAAATCCCCCCCCCTCCCATTTGATGTCCTTAACCCCCTCCTCCCTCTGGGAAATCCATTCAGCGGCATATATGTGAGGATGTACAGGGGGATGAGGGGTATATCATTTACATGTGCAGGGAGCTCCGGTCCACAAGCTGCAGCCTATGGGGTCTTTATGTTTTCTTGTCCTCTTCAGTCAGTGTCACTTTAACGCTCCTCGGGCGTCTCTTCACATGAATAATCCATGTGTGCTCGGGCTGCGCCGGTGATAAGAGGAGGTTGTGTTTGAGCGTCGGCCCCTTGAAGCCGTAGGATGGTGAAATAAAAGAATGACTGTACGTCGGCTGTACACACCAAAGTATTTTGGCTTATGATAAAAAATACAGTTTTTTCATTTTTTTATATAAACCATCAAGCACTTGTTTATTGAACTTTATAGGCAGTACACTCTTGCTGCTTCTGAATTATAATAACTTTTATTTGTATAGCACTTATCTAAACAAGGTTACAAAGGGCTTCGAACCGAAGTTGACAGAGTTTTTGTATCCGAAAGATATTCTGTTCAGTCCAATTTTAGAGCCAAATCATAACATAACAGGGTCAAGACCTTTGAGTTTGTGGAGAAACCCAACAGGAACCCACAATGAGCAGCAGTTTAGCAACTGGGGAGAGAAACACCAGAGCAGAACCAGATTCGACATGGGAGAGCATCTTCCTCGCCCTGGAACAATGGGGAAGAGAGGAGGTGGGTGGCAAAGAGGGGAGAGAAGAGAGAGAGAGATGTGGGGGGGGGACTGTATAAGACTGAGTGTTTGAATCATTTCCCCTCTTTTATAATTTCACTTGGCAACACCAACAACAACGTCTTTATATTTGTCCGGTAGAGCACTATCAGGTCCTACTGGTCCTACTGGACTATGACAAACTAGACAATAAAAAAAATAGTTTGTTGTGTTTTCGTTAATAAATATGTATTTTCTGAGTCGGGCTGTAATCGGGTTGATCCCAGCATGAGTCTCCAGCCCTCTGTAGATGTGACACAATGCTTACTTTAATAAACTACTGTGGAAATTGTATGTAAACACAAAAAGCAATTCCTCAAGTTTGGCACACAAGTCTGTGTCCCGTTTATTTTTACATATCAAAACACTGAAAACTAAAATGGCGCTGTCCCGTTACCCAGCATGCAAGAGTGAATTATGTAAGTCACATTCACTACTACAATAAATAGATACATAATGAGTACAATCAAATATCAGTGGTATGAATGGTAGCTTGTTATCACATGTTTTAAAATACAAATACATATTAAACCTTCATCCGTAGCAGAGACTTGAATTTAGCCCTGATTAGAGGTCAGAATCTGGACATCAATAAACCAACATAGCGGATCATCTAGTTATCATTACTGTGTACTTACAGGTGGCTTTAAATATGTCACTTTACTTTAGTAATTATACTTAAACTAATTCATCTTGAGAATTTCCGCATTCTTCTTCACAGTCAGTGTCACTGTGGCTACGACAGAGAGACCGGTGACGCTGAACCTCGTGGCACCGACACACAAAGCTGGGATTTCACACATCACTGCTGCACAACAACAACGTCTACTTTCCCAGAGACACAACACTGCTCGTTTAGCTGCTGTTCCTCACTATGAATTTTGCATCGTATATAAAACAGCTCAGTGGTGCATTGACTCCGTGTGCACAGACACACACAAACACACACACACACACACCCCAGCGGTGAGAGCAGCAAAGATCTGGTGTAGACAAGCATTAGTCGCTCACTTCTCCTCATTGAACTGAACCAGTCCCTCAGGAGTTCTGCACCTGAGTGGCACCTTGGGGCTGAATTCAATGTGTCGACCTGCTGCTGTGATTTCTACGGCTTCCTGTCTTTCTACCTGATGTCAGATATGAATACAAAACGGGATAAGAAATTAATAATATGCTGAATTAGTATTCACTTCCTGCTGCTGCCTGGTCAGTCATTATTTTATCGGTCAGCCTGCGGTGAGGGGAAATTAAAGCTTCCACATACGGGTGGCACTTTTCAAAACACACTGACTAAGTGGTTTAGGACAAATCAATGAAATGGACAGATAATAAAATAAATAAACGGGCGTGATCGACACAGGGAAGGCTTTCTGGTAAGAGTGCTTTTTGAGGTACATTTTATTGGAGCCGGTATACATTGGTTCACATTTGTTGAAGCTGTATTTGCTGACGTTACACATCTACACACAACATTAACGAGTTATGGCTGCACACATAAACACACGTATGCCTTCTAGGTGGTTAACAAATGGAAAGGAGAAGCTACCGGGGGCTTTCTTGAGTGTGATAAAACCCAGAAATTTGCTCTTTAAACAATCTTTAAAAAACATGGACTGCCGGTTTTTCTCCAGTGCAAATCCCCGGAGGTCTTACTTGGCATTTTCACAGCGGGGAACACGCTCGACTCACAAAGTGCTCAGGGGCTGAAATGCAGCATCTGCCAGTTGTGTTGATCTGCCCTGGGCCAACACAATCTTACCTGCGCTTCTGGTGGTTAAACAAAAAAAAAAACACATAAACCAAGATTGCTAATTAACATAGCTGACTTGATCATGACCCCCCCGCCGCATCCTCCTGGCAGAGTTGCACTTGATCGTCAGCATAATGTCTTTTTTGCTTTGACGGAGGTAAACATCCTGCCTCAGCCTTTTCCTGGCAACTTTGGAATCTCTCCACCGCCCTCCTGAAGCTTTATCAACACCAACACACACACACACTCACACACACACACACACATGTAAACACACACTGTCACTTTAATTTTCCACCTGCTCTCAGTTCCCGGCTCCTTGGTGCATAAGGCTCCGTCCCTGCAGGGCTACTTTGCATCAAACACTCACAACTAGATGTTTCTAAAGTGGCAAACGACGAGTAAAGGGAACTACATCTGGTCTGAAGTTTCATGAAACTAGCGAGTGCACGCGGAGGCAACACAACTGTGGTGCTTCATGTGTCTAAGTACCTCGGGTGCTGTGTTAATGTTGCCGGTTGGATTTAAGCACTTAGCGTCTTTCATGTGCTGTTTATCCGGGAATAATCTCACAAATAAGCTTCGCTGAAACGCCACAAAAGGAAAGAAAAAAGAAAGAAATGGAGGTAAAGAATTTGGAGCTGAATAAAAGAGGAAAACGCAAACAAATGCTGCGACCTGACAAACAGAGACGGAGCATGTTTTATTAATATCAGCCCGAGTTGGTGTCATCTCCAGTATGAAGGAGAAGACACAAACTTTTAAGACAGGATCTCACACGGAGGATGATTTCCAGCAACAGATGAGATCAATACTTCATACTGTATCTGCTGCCGAGGCAGGATTACATTGTTTACCTTTATTTTTTTAGTTTTTATTTCCATGATCCTTCAGACAGCAGCTCAGGATGAAAGCATATTCCTCCTTTGAACCAATTTCTCAATAACAGTGTGGAGGAAAAGCAAAGAATCTTCCCTCAGCATTGATCCAAGGACGCCGGCGTCACAAACACGTTTGTGGCTCGATGATGTTCCTTAAAAACTCAGTCACGAGTGGGTTGATTGTCAGGGTCACATCTGTCGGGCTCACCCCCCCCCCCCCCCCCCCCCCCCCCCCCC
>CM028859.1:4474591-4495351 GCA_016801935.1 Platichthys stellatus
ACTCCCACACACACACACACATGTAAACACACACTGTCACTTTAATTTTCCACCTGCTCTCAGTTCCCGGCTCCTTGGTGCATAAGGCTCCGTCCCTGCAGGGCTACTTTGCATCAAACACTCACAACTAGATGTTTCTAAAGTGGCAAACGACGAGTAAAGGGAACTACATCTGGTCTGAAGTTTCATGAAACTAGCGAGTGCACGCGGAGGCAACACAACTGTGGTGCTTCATGTGTCTAAGTACCTCGGGTGCTGTGTTAATGTTGCCTGGTTGGATTTAGGCACTTAGCGTCTTTCATGTGCTGTTTATCCGGGAAGAATCTCACAAACAAGCTTCGCTGAAACGCCACAAAAGGAAAGAAAAAAGAAAGAAATGGAGGTAAAGAATTTGGAGCTGAATAAAAGAGGAAACGCAAACAAATGCTGCGACCTGACAAACGGAGACGGAGCATGTTTTATTAAAATCAGCCCGAGTTGGTTTCATCTCCAGTATGAAGGAGAAGACACAAACTTTTAAGACAGGATCTCACACGGAGGATGATTTCCAGCAACAGATGAGATCAATACTTCATACTGTATCTGCTGCCGAGGCAGGATTACATTGTTTACCTTTTCATTTTTTATTTCCATGATCCTTCAGACAGCAGCTCAGGATGAAAGCATATTCCTCCTTTGAACCAATTTCTCAATAACAGTGTGGAGGAAAAGCAAAGAATCTTCCCTCAGCATTGATCCAAGGACGCCGGCGTCACAAACACGTTTGTGGCTCGATGATGTTCCTTAAAAACTCAGTCACGAGTGGGTTGATTGTCAGGGTCACATCTGTCGGGCTCACCCCCCCCCCCCCCCCCCCCCTCCCCCCCGTCCTCTGTTGTAACTCCTCAGTCACCCACTCATTGATCCTCTTCTCAGCAGCAGCAGCAAAATAACACATTTTACTTTGTTGCCTTTTTTTTTAAATGATTTCCTGCACATTGCATATACAGACTCAGTTCAGGTACAGTTGATTTGTTACTAGGTCTGAGTTTTTGGAGAGTTTGGCAACAAACCCCAAACCACAGCTGGACGTGTTACCAGCTGTGGTTTGCACAAGGACCCAATGAAAGCTCATCAAACCCACATAGCAGAATGGTTTTGGCCCACACTGTCGTCCAGCCCCCCCTACACAACGTGGAGGGATGGCACTTGGTTCTGTCCGCTCCTGTTTGCCAGACCTGGGCCACAAGTGAGCCGCATGTCAACCAAAGCTGGATTTGTTTTTGTGCTATTTGGGCCAAATTCACCATTTACCAGACGGGCCGATTTGGTTTTGACATCCAGATTACAGCTTGCCCGAAGCACGGCTTGTTTGCCAGTCGGCCACTTTGGGCTCGGCGTGTTGTCCAGGCCACAAGTGGTCACAAGCCAGGTCATCACTAGAGTGTCCCACCTTTAGAAAAGCAGCAATCCTGCATGTTCTCTCTCTAGCTCTATAGAGCTGTGACGAGATATTCAGTTGACGATTCTGGTTCATCTCTACAAGCCAGGGGCGTAGCAACAGCGTGGGGAAATCAGGCAATTGTAGTTGTATTTTTTTGGGGGGGGAGAGGGGTCCAAGCTGAGAGGGGGCCCCTTACAATGTCAGATCCATAGCAGCAACAATCAAGTGAGAATTCCCTCTTTATGATCGACCATGTTCTGGAGACTGCGATGAAACTATGGTCAGAAAGACCCCAATGACCCCAAAGTCACTTTCAACACTCCAGCTACAAGCCACACTTCACAATACACACCGATTTGATCCACTGTTAATATTTAATATTGAATAGTGCAGCTATAAAATACATCTTAAATGATAAATCTCTGGTCGTGCAGTATTCACTTCAATAGTGATGACAACCCTCTTTTCTTTGTCTTCACAGGACCTGGTTAAGTTTAAAGAAGGATTGTTGTCTGGTTTAATACAAATAATAATAATACAAATTATTATTATCATTGTACTTTTACAACCTAAATTCAACGACAGCCGGGACTTCAGAGGTTTGGTGCTG
Source organism: Platichthys stellatus (assembly GCA_016801935.1). Taxonomy (NCBI): domain Eukaryota; kingdom Metazoa; phylum Chordata; class Actinopteri; order Pleuronectiformes; family Pleuronectidae; genus Platichthys; species Platichthys stellatus. The sequence continues at coordinate 4,476,625 of CM028859.1, forward strand.
AGGCTGGTGGTTCTGTGACTGCAGGACTCGCCTCCTCTCGCCCCTCCGAAAAACTTAAATATGGTGCCTCTCTCTCTCTCTCCCTCTCTCTCTCTCTCTCTCTCTCTCTCTGTCTCTCCCTCTCTCCCTCCTCCATCAGCAGCACATCTCTGAAGGCTGCACTGTCAGCTATGGACTCAGGGGTCACCGAAGGCTTCGGGGCATCTCCACTGCAGGAATATAAAGAGCCTTGAAAAAAAAAAGAAAAGAGCAGCCGGCCACACAATTCTTTCTGAGCAAACCTGTTGATAGCAATCTGGAGAATAAGGTCTCCTCTGCCTTTCTGGCTTTCAGTGATAAGGAAACAGGATATCGTTTATTTCCCTCTAGTTTCTGTGTGGAATAGTTCTGTAGTCACCTGCTTGTACAGAGAAATGTGGCAGCTCCCCTTAATCCTTCTCATAACCGCCATCTCCCAGGTGACATTATTTTAATAGGAACAGACTCAGAGATGAGCTCAGATGAGGAGATATGTGCTCATGTAAATGTTTGATGGGACAGGGCCCTGCTCCTCCTGCTCCTGGAAGTGATGCCTGTTTGACAGAATGCACGGATGGGAATGAAACTCAATGGCTGTAAAGTTGTTCCACGTGACCTGGGGACTTAATGGCAAAGGGGGACACTTGGAACCTGAGGCTGGATCAGTGGGAAGCCACCGATCTTCACCACAGCTACAAGTCCAATTCTGATTCTGGATCCGACCAGGCAGAAGAAAATAAAAGGATGTAAAAGCAAAAGTTGTCAAAATGTTTTCTGCATGAAGAATTGAGACGCGATGCATCTGTAGATTAGAAAGTATCTGCGCTGTCAGATTTATCAACTGAGAATGAAGATACACTTTTCACATCCGGAATGTTTAATATTTTTCAGAGTGAAGAAGCATTTTGCCTTCATACGTGCTCTGGAATATGAGTCAATCAGTTATTGTCTGACAACGAATTAGCCTCAGGGGACCATGACTCATATTTTGGGGGCTTCCAGTGTCAATGGCAGATATTCAGGCCAAGACTCTTGTCTTCTCTTCACCATGAACTGTTTACAGTCCCGACTAGTTTCTTATATCACACGACTCGAATGTTTCTCCTCCTAAAACACAAACAAGATACATGTGTTAATCCCACACACATGCACAGACACACAACATGCAAATTGGGGGGAAATTTGTTTCTGCTTTTGAGCCATCTGGTGAACACAGGAGGACACAGAGCAGTGGGCAGCCATGCACGGCGCCCGGGGAGCAGGTGTTGGGGGAGTAAGGTGCCTTGCTCAGGGGCACTTAGACAATGGGGGTAGGGAGAGTCCTCTTGGACTTTTGAACAGATCCAGGTGTTGTCCATGCAGGTTTGTTTTTGTTTTCACTTCGTGGAGTGGAACCAGAGACCATCCAGTGGGATTTTCTGCCCATAGTCCACCGCCTCTCCTCTGTACAGCAATACATTAAAAGCTATTAGCCGATGCATTTTTATCAATGTGCTCCATCTCTTTTGTCTCACCTGTGGATTGTCTACCTGCTCAGATGTGACTGGTCAAACTGGGAACAGAAACCAGGAGGAACTTTTCCTGTCCTCTGCCGTGTCCGAAAACATCCCAGGATGAACAAGAGGCGTCATACAACTTGGAAAGACGTCACCAATGTGTTCTCTTATTGTGGGAACTGTTTGGTTTGTGTATCATTTTGAAGGACCCTTCGTATGTAAAGTGTGTTATGATTTGGCGCAATTAAATTGAACCCTACTTTCTCTACCCAGGCTCTACTCCATGTCCTCCTGAAGGTTTTGTAAATGTTTGAGTTGTGCATGCTCCTCTGTTTGAAAACACTGGACCTCTGCAGTTATCTACCGTCAGCTTGTGGTGATACTTTCGTCTCAGCTCACTTTGTTTTGAGTGGTTTGCTTTCGTGTTCACCCTCATTTGCCGAAGAGCTGTGAAAATGAAGCCACGAGTCAGACTCATTATCGGGGGCCTTCACCCTCGGTATCATCACCCGACAGCTACTCATGTTGCACTTTACCGCTCCTTCTGTTATTTATCTTCCTGTCGAGATCTTGGGCCGAATTGATTATGAGCTTGATCGGTCAAGCTTGTAGCTGGACCCTCAGACGTCATGAATATTGATGAAAAGGCCGAAGCGGATCCTGTTTGAAGGGGGGGGGGGGGGTTGTTATTGCAGCCGTAGTATGTTTCACTCAGTTTATAATGAGGAGCTGCTGAAATACATGCAGGACAGAGACTCAGCTCAGGATGACTCGTTTGCACTTTCTAATGCGTCAGGGGAAATCCCAGTAGATGCAGAATGGGCTGCATACATGTTACTTAATGAGCTTGTGTAATTAGGCTGCATGGATCACGTATAAAGGATTTCTCCCTCGACTTTTCCCATGACCTGCAGAAGGACTTAATTATGGTTTAGCTATTGGATTTAATTCAAACTCGCAAATTTGCAATTACTAGGTTCACCAAGGAAGGTTGTGTTTTCATTTGCGCTTGCTTCGAAGGATTTTTGTTGAAACTAGTTTGAATCACCATGAAACTTGGCAGAAGGATGCATTTTGTGTTCATTATCACAATCATGATGTTTGCTAATTTATATTTATATTCCCGTTTGTGTGTTCCAGATCATAGCTCAACACAAACAATGCTACAATGTGTTTCCTTTCTATCTCTTTTTGGTTTTCCATCTTGTTTCCATCCAGCACGCGCATCGTAAACCAGAGGATTCTAGTGTTGTTATGAGATTTAGACGTTTACATGTTCACATAATGTCTCTAATACACCACGTGTCTTAATTTGAATGCTCATCCTGAGTGGGACAATATTTTAGATGGAAAAAATTATTCATAAAGAGATTGTTGGACCATTCGAGTTCATGTTTCGCAGTTTGTTGGTTCCTTGTTTTTCATCATGACAAGAAATGACTGGTGGATAATTGTCCCCACACCTCTCCTAGTGTGTCTGCTGTGGTGTTTCCAACGTGGGCTGGTGGAAGTATCCCAACTCTGCACTCTGCCTCAAATTTACAAAAGTGCAAACTGAAAACAAAATCCCTCATCATCCAAACGCACAAAGCCCCAAAGTGCTTCTCTGGAGATGGCGCCTCAGCACCTGCGGTGGTCTTTTGACACGACTGTTGGATGAAGTGGCAGCTTGACGATGTTTAGCATCGCTGGTTGTCAATCAACTGCTGCTGCGAAGGGTTAATTGGACGAGACAGCTCCTTCAAAGGAAGTGTGTCCCGCTCGAGCCACGAAGACGCTCTGGAAGACGCCGACCTTGTCAGCGAGTGATGAATGATGGACAGCGGTGACACGCCAGGCCCTCGGGATCCTCACAGCTCAAGTCAAGTTGCAACTTGCTCCGAGATGGTGTGCGTGCCCTTGTTTTTGCACACAGCCCAGTGTGCCTCGTGGATGTTATTTGGCTTGTGTGTGGTTCCTGTGTGTGTGTGGGTGCCTTTGTGTGTCTGCATGAGCGTCTAGCCTGCAGAGCGGGAGGCTGATCAGGCCTTGAGAATATCCTCTGTGACAGCCCATCAGGACCAGCCTGCCTCTCTTCTGACGTCCCCCCTCTCATTACTGCACTGCAACTCTTTGCGGATCATTCATTGTGTTTTGTCCGTGTCCCTCGTCTGGAAGGGAAGACGTGATGAAGCTTCAGCACAGGGACAAAAAAAGAGTGAAAACGCAAACGGAGAAAAGCTTCTCGGGTTTTGTTTTTAAAAGACTCTTGTTGGAAAATCTGTGACTGCTAAAGATCACTTTCATCCTGTGATGAAATTATTGCCTGAAGGTAGCAATAATTTCAAGGGTGCTAATTGTCCAAGAAGTACAGGGCTGAGTTGTCAATGATAACCGGAGCTGCAGTGTTATTATGAATTCATGACGCCTAATGTATAATTGGCCCATTTGATAAGTTCTGTGCGAGTGTCTCTTAAATGAAAATGAAGCAAATGAAAAGTGCTGTAAGTGTCTTGAAATGCTGAAGAGATAGAGAGACAGTAATTTTTGTTGCAGAGAGCTGCCAGGCATCGGGGGGGGGGGGGGGGGGGGGTGAAAAAAAAAAAAATNNNTAAACCAACATATTCCCCCAAATGAAGAAGATCCAGGAAACGTCTGACCTCGTCTCTATCTGTCAAACCCCAGACCGGCTTTATCATCTTTATTTAGGTTTTACTTCAGGCAGCCATGTCCCTTAGAGATTAGCTTAATAAAGCCAATTTCTTTTTTTAAATTAACAACTTGAGGGAAATTCAAATTGCTGCTTGGCTCAAGCTTTTTAATTACACTTGGAAATCATGGATTCTCCTACTGCAGAGTAGTTACCTCCGCCAAGGAGCTCATGGTTTGTGTGTTTGTCAGTGGGTTCACTTAAAAACGACTAAACCGATTTCCATGACATCTTCCTGACCCAGGCCCGACCCTGGAAGAACCAATACAATGTGTGTGTGTGTGTGTGTGTGTGTGGGGGGGGGGGGCTTTTACCCTCAGTTTAGTCTCTGAGGTAAATCTTTATATTTACATAATGTCTCATGTACTTATTTATGTTTACGAGACAAATAATCAGTTCAGGTTAATGTTTCTTCATGCAAATCACAATATCTTGATTTATTTATCTCCTAATTTTCTTTAAATAAAGTTACACAATGTGTCAAGAATAAAAATACACAAGTAAGAATACTTAATAAACGGGTAAGGGTTAGGGTTGCTGCACAAAAATAAATAAAAGAATAAAAAAGTTAGACGTGTCTTTGATTAAGCTTTGATCTGAAGGAAGCTGCTGACTCAGCCTGACAGGAAGCTCTCATTTCAGATGCTCTGTCCCCCCCCCCACGAAAATACAAAAACACACTTTAATCCACATATAAACAACCTCACACCATGAGAACTCCCTCACGTTGTCTTCATGTCAGATTAATGTGAGCACAGTGTCACTCTGTTGTCCTCTTGAATGGAGCTCAACTGATCCTGAGATTGAGTTTCCAGTTTGTATAGAGATAAACTGCAGATTAAAGAGCAAGAGCAATAATGTCAACTACTGGATTAAACAAGGCCACGTGTCCGTGATGACATTTTAAAAAAGTTCCTGTCTCAATAAAGACTGAAGCCTGAACGGTGATGAGCCTTCACCGCTGCTGGAAAACGACTTTCAGCTGACACACGGGTTCTTTTCTGCATATTCGCTTTAAAGCAGAAAAGGGGAGCGGACTGTTTAGTGTATTTTTATGAAAATCTTTTGTGTCACATGAAATGTTAATCTGCAGGAGTTAAAAATACGGCTCCTGCATTTCCTCCCCGACCGAGCTGCTAATGGCTGTGCGTACGAGCGGCTCAGGTTATTCAGGAATACCTCTCCGATAACGCCTGGGCTCCGTGTCTGTTGAATTCAAAGAGTTTTCCCTTTAATCACGAGCAGCAATTAAGCGACAGAGTTCCCCCTCTTTATTATTTCTAAGCGAGAGCATCGCACCGCCGGGCTGTACGGTGGTGCTCCGCTCACTCAGGTCTCCCCGCGGCGGTGTCAGCTCCCCTTTATGAATAGCTTAACAGCCACTGTAGATCACAGTGAAACCAATTACTGAGGTGAGTCAAAGGGAGCTGAGATCGAGCGTGAATCCAGAGGCAGCCTGTAGCTGCTGCTTCGCCCAGATCCTCTGATCAGAGGCGTTTCTGAAGATCCTGATTAAAGGAACAACATACAGTATCGCAGAGGGGCTTTGATCACAGCGAGTGGTTTTTGTTGTTTCTCACCACAGCGTGCTCGTGATGATGACTGGTTATTCAGGATCGTAAACCACTTCAGCCCCTGACAGCCTTGTAATGGCGGACGTAAAACATTCAGAAGTCCCACCCTAAAGTTTGACAACTTGGTTTTGTTTCTCTCGTAAATCACTCGTGTAACGTCGGCTGCAGAAGCTCCTCGGTACAAACTGAGCCGGAGCCTCGGACGATAAGAACCTTCAGTGGACGTTTCATCAGATGGAAACGGGAGCCATGCAAAGTTGAGCAGAAAAGTGCTGCAGATGTTTTTTTGAAGTTAAAGTTCGTGGTTCACATGTTATTATAACGTCCGCCAAGGAGGCTATGGTTTTAATCAGCGTTTTGTTTGCTAATAAGCATGATCAAGTAATTTCCATTAAATGTTGAGGAGGGGCGGGGCATAACTCAAAGGAAGAACCCATTACATTCCGGAGCTGATCTGGAAAAACAGGCGGATCTAGGAATTCTTCTCTTCTTTAACAATACGACATAAAACGTTTACATTTGCAAAGTCACGAGTTCTCCAAGCATCCGACTTGCAAAAGAAAGGGCTGAAGAAGGAGACCTGTGACACACAGTGTTCCTGGAGGCTATCGTAGTGGTTTAAGGTATTATAATCATATTATAAGTATTTGCACCTACTTTCACCTGGTGGCTGACTGTGGTATAGGTCATTAACCCCACCTCCTCCATGTCAGTACATTGGACATGGGCCAAACTAAAAACATGTACATTTACATGTTTTCCAAAGATGTTTTTTCTCATTTTAAGGTTTTTAATCTCACTGATACACGTCCAAGTTGTCATTTTGTTTGGTTATGTTTGTTTCATTTTTTCATTTTTCCATAATTTGAAGCTATAAAAACAGGGTGAAACCACATGATTGACAGACGAGACTCAAAAAGACGTTACCAGCAGAAGATGGCAGCGCCCTTCACAGTGCAGATTTAGGTTCAGTATTTGCCTCAGACATGTTGCAGCTCTTTATGCAACAGTTGACAAACATGCATCCTGGGTATTATACATATGGATTGGATTGATTCACCCAGACTCTAATGTTCTGGTCAGTGCGTGGAACAGAGGGATTCCACCTCTTATTGGAGGAAGAGCCCGGGTGGAACTGATAACACTAATGATGGCTGTGCTCCAGTGCGTCTCCCAGGGGGCCGAGGGCGGCAAGTCATCATGCATAATGATCCCAGGGTCTGGGAGGGGGGACACAAATACGTTAAATGGACACAAGCAAATTTAATTACACATGAAATCACGCTTGACTGTGTGTGTGTGTTACTCAGTTCTGCAGTGACCGGGGACGGCAGGGCGGTGTACCAGCCCTCCCACCTCATCACCAGATGACTGCTCTCACTGCACACTGGTTCCTGCATTTTGTTGAGAGCATAAATATCTTGGTTTGGTTTGAAAACAATTTCTTTGGCCTGTTGCTGTAAGATGCACGTGTGGGCGAGGGACACAGTGTGGGCGGCTTCAGTGAGACAGGCGCCCTCTCGTTACATTCCACAGCGCCTGTGTTAAATAAAGGGTGATACCGAGACCTGTCTCTCTCCTCCCAGCCAGACCCTTTCAAGGGCCGAGGCTTGTGAAGAGAGAGACACTTTCCTTTTGTCCTCAGTCTTTATCCCATCCCCTGCATCGAAGACGAGTAATTCTCTAGGTAAATGTAGGACGATGCAGATACGTGTCTAATCCCTCCTCACACATGATTTCTGTTCTGCTCAGATGCAGCAGATCTACAACCACAGAGATTGTGAAGCACAGTTTTCCTTCTTCTTGCTTTTTGACGTAAAGCTTAATGGTCCCTCAGCCCATCTTGGATTTGTGATGGATGCAGCTCTTCCCCCAGCTTTAGTCAGCGCACATCCCATGACGCCTTTCAGCACTAATAAGGAGCAGTGTGGTGCCCGTAAGCAGGAACACAGGGTTGGACATTATGAAAGAGGAAACTCTGAACATTCCTTAACAACTGGAAATGCGGAGCGCCTGATACCTCGGCCCGAGATGGAACAGTCCTGCTCCAAATTGCCACCACACTCCCCTAAATATCAAGATCCGTGAAAATATCACATGATGTCAAGGAAAGGGACAAAAAGAATATCCTCGACCTGCATCTTTGTCTGGATCCACTCTAAGATCACATGAATTATTCCCGGGGAAATCTATAAATATGTCAAAAATGCCAAATCGCACAAATAATTCAATAGGCTCTTTCTTGTTCCAAGTCCTTCTAGTTTCGAGGACAGATACTAAGTCGTTTTTTATTTTGTGTAACCCAGAAAACATCAATGATATCAAACCCAAATCATAACCTGTTGGCATCATCAATAAGTTCTCACTGACCCGTTCAGACCTGGTCACAACATCACTTCTGACTGATCCAGTGGTCAGAGCTGAGTTCAGATCTGAATGGTACATGTGCATCCTCAGATCAGATCTTAAACTGCATTGGGATCTGGTCTGGGACCCACGTGGCTACATTGTTTTATCTGTGTCCAGGGCCACATATGAAGAACTCAGTGTCCACACATTGATTTGAAGAATGGACTAAGAACAGGGTGATCTCAGAGAAACAAAGAATTAAAAATAATTATTTGTGTGCATTTATAAATCAATCCAGCTGATTCTTTAATTCAAAACCACTAAAATAGTTGTAGAAAGGAGCAGATCTGCCTCTGTTTCTGACAAGGTTTGAGTTTTAAATATGTTTTCTCCACTTTGCTCATGAAATTAATTTGTTAAATGACGGCTCAAGATAACGGTTGTTTCAGAGTCAGAGAAACTACAGGTTCAGCTGCTCCTCTTCCTCTTCTTCCTCTTCTTCTGCACTTTGTCCTGAATCAGGCCAAATCAAGTGGGGCAGGAGGACCGTGATCAGGCTGACGGGGCGTCTGGTCACATCTCAAATGTTTCCTCACTCGCTCCATGTTGAAGCAGCTCTGTTGTTCTTTAGGTGCTTGAGTTTCTTTTTGATTTGTAGTGGTTTTGAGGCACCGGTGAGAATAAAAACCTGCCCCTTGATGAGACTGGAATTTATTTATACGTGGAACTAATTCCATGTTTATGTCACTGTTTTCACTGAAACAAGTTTTATTCGATTTTGTTTGGAGTAAGCCTTTTAAACTGAATCAAATAATTAAGCCTTCAATTCTTAGATTAAATCTCATGAATAATAAATATGCTCAAATATAAGCTAAATAAACCAGGTTCCTTAAGAGCTTTTTTAAAACCCGGTGTAAATAGCAGCGGGGGGGAGGTAACGGTTTAGGATGTGAAGGATTTTCAGAACAAAAGGGAAAAGTATCTCAGAGAGAAGCCACCGCTGGGTAGAAGTGGGCATTCTCCCCTCAACAGGAGCAATATACTGAGTAGTTCAGGATTAATCTACATTCATTAATGTTTAATTATAAGACTTCAATCTAATAGCGCTACTTGCACAAAGTGTTTCATTTTTGAGCAGCCGACTTCCCGCTGGGGTTTCAAAAGTCTGACAAAACTAAACACAACTAAACAATTAAAACATCAGCTGATGGAGAAACATAAACATATACAGCAAACTGACACGTACTGTCCTGAGTGAGAAACAGAGCCGTACAGACGGAGGAGGTGAGTTCAGGATGTGTCACTACAGGAACATATTCTCTATTTACAGGAAGTTGATTCTTTCATTGCACAATCTGACATGCTGCACAATTGATATCGGTGTTTCTGACACACATCATGATGTCTCGTACAGTGTGACGTGCAGGCGACCTGTCAGGTTGCTGTTGTCACACAGCGGAGGACACGTGTGTATCGGTCCGCTGTTCATTATCCCGTCATCCTCCCCTGAACACGAGGATCAGGGAACCTCTGAAGAGACAGACGAGACTTCTCACCTGAGCTGCTGCAGATCCGATTGTTTCCTTCTCACTGCGTCTTCGCTGGACTGAGTCACCTGATCCCACCTCTGCTGTTTCACAACCACTGGATGTGCTGCACAGCCAAAAGTGGAAAAGGGAGGTTAAAGTTTTCTACCCCCTGTCCTTTCGTTTGTTGGTTTGTCAGCAGGATTGTGTTAAAACTACAAAACTGATTTGCATAGAATTTAGGAGAAGCGTGGGACGGAGGCCAAGAAGGATCCTGCTGGGATCTGAACAAAGGACAACTCCATGAAAAACCAGCCCTGATAACTTTGAGTGTGAGCAGACCCAAATCAAAATTTGGATCTAGCAGATTTAGACTTCTGGACTCAGGGGCAGTTGTTATATGTTTTCATCACTCTCTTTTGTGTGTTTTTAATCAGGATTCCACTAAAACTACTAAACCCGATGGAAGGATGCTTCAATGTTGGTGCAGGTCCAGGAAATTAGTTTTACTTCTTCAGGGAATAATTGTTTGATCATCGTGATATTTATCCAAATAAAACCAGATTTAGTGAATTGGATTGTTTCATAAAGGTCACATGCTGGTTCTACACGTTTTGAAAATCAATGTTTCCTTTACATCACTACAAAGTAAATTAAGAACATTACAACTGCCGCCATCAAAGGCTGTTGTGTTATATTATCATACTAATCTATGGATCAAACAAGGATTAAGACATTTCAGGACTAATACAAATACATTCAGGCAAATACAGAAGTAATACAGAACTACTCAGTCTTGTGGTATTGACGACCTTGTTAGTCTGAATTTCAAAGTAAAAATCAACTTTATTACCAATTCTTCCAAATGAACAGGACAAAGATTGAAAGGATTGAAATCGGTGTCTCTACCGGTATAAAAATAAAAGTAGTATGCAACTTATTAGGTACTCAAAACATAGTACACAGTGCAACATAGTATGCAGTTTTAAAGCAAACGGTGGACAGGATGAGAAGTGAGTTCACAAGTTGTTTTTCTTATATTGATATTTCCAGCAGCATCATCTTTTTCTTTTGTCACTATACTTTTGCATTTCATGTATTACATCACACGCCTGCTGACTTGCTAAACTAACGTTGCAGAAGCTTTTATGAGCAGCCGCTGCCCAGCAGAAGTGTGGCCTCACAACTTGGACCATCTGAACACTGAGCACACGAAGCAGAGAGCGCAGGAGGTCTGATCAGCCCAAATAAGTGAGGACACCTGCGTGGGTGGAGAAGTTCAATTCCCTGCCGCTCTTCCAGCTCTGTTGGTCACTCACTGGATCGTCAACTGGGACGCATCGTGACCAGTTTGTATCGATCGCCGGGCGAAGGTGACATCAAAATAGTTTTTTTCAGTCAAACGCCTCAATTCCACAAGGATTTCAAACTTTAAAGCTTACAATAAGGATTAGTTTAATGGAAGAGAGCGAAATAATGGCACGAAGACAATGGCATGAGAAATTGATTTTGTTTATAAACAAACAGTGTTTCCCACCAGAGTGAACACAGGTTTTTAGAAACCAGAATCAATCCACGGGGATTCAAACGGGCGCAGAGAGGTAATAGCTGTGGATCAAGAGGGACTCAGAGGAGATTGGAGTTGATATTGAGTTGCATTGCTGGTCCCGAGAAGCAATTTTTTGACAGGTGCTCCGGAGGAATACAGTGATGGGAATGAAAACACACTGATATTGAATTTTCATGAGGACCTTCAGTGCAGTGCAATCACTCCGCCTGTTTTCACTGGGACGCACTGGGACTAGTTTCAGTCGGCGCAGGGAGAAGGTTCAGTTGATCCTGTAATAAAATAAGGTGAGGTAATAACTGCCTACTGTTTCCATTATGATGTGAAATTTAACTAGATGAAAGACGTGGTGCAAGGGCATTTATTTTGAAATATTGGCTTTTTTGAGCATGACATTTTTCTTGATGCTGTCTGCACAGCTTTTCACATTGAAAGGATGACTGATGGGTTCTATGGCCGTCAAGCTAAAAACATATATGTATTTTTAAAAGTAATCAATTTAGAAAAAAAATAAATATATTGTAAAATGTAAATAATAATTTGTTTTGCCTCAGGCCTGGTTGCACATAGTGTCAGTTGTAGAAGTGTTTATATTAAAGATAATCAAGATTCTCTAATAAGAGGTTATGTTTCCATCATTGTCCGTTTGATTGGATGGAAAGAAAGAAGCTTTTAGATTTAGACACTTTGTCACTGTGATACAAATAAATATTTGGACAGGTATCTATGAATTTGTGGACTTGTAGAGTCTTGATGGAGGTAGTGTTGTGGAAAACCTTTGAAAACCATCTGATACTGTGTGTGATAAGCATCTTGTTCTGTGTATAGCCGTTGACAAATGTCTAATGAGCAACAGACACAGGGAGAGTCTCCCTCCAAAGGAAACACGCTCATCCAGCTAAAGACGTTACAGTTGATTATGTTCTTCTCTAAGGGAACACCCACCACACAGGTCAAGCCCATACAGAACAGATTTCTATAGGCCTCCACAAAACATAATCATGTGTTGCATATATATATATATATCCAGCATGTATACGTCCTTACACATATATTCAATATGTAAGAAATGCAATCATATTAAAAGATTGCAGTTAGACAACGCCCGAAGCCAAAGGAGGCGGAAACAGAGCCTCTGGAATCTAAGGTCTGAAACAGACATTTATAATGGTGTCAAAATCGGACCAACAATCATTACTTTACACATCAATAGAATCCACCCAAGTATGACACCGCTATGATCGGGATGAATCAAACGCCTGGAACCAATCAGGAGGTGGAGAAACCCACCTCCTGATTGGTTGAATGGGCAGGACAGAGATGAGGCAGGACAGAGATGAGGATGGGAAAAATAAGCTGAGGGTTTGAATCTCAGGTTCCGGAACCAGCTCGGGTTTACATCTTGTGAATTCAAGTCTCTACCATCCTGCTCGAGCTCTGGAGCCTTCCCACCTCCTGATCACAACTCCTGCTCACAGCCCTCAAATCATCTTCATCTGGTCTCCACAGTAAAGAAAATCCTCCAAATACTCAAGGTGTTGAAACTTACAAACTGCTTTTAACTTCATAAAGTGGGTTCCACACATAGATTTATAATGAATCTAATAAATGATAATCGTCCTTCACTTAAAATAAAATCGTCAAGGGGAAAGAAATGTCTTTAACTTTACAAAACTGTTCTTCGAGATTTGAAATACTCCAAAAATCCACTCTTTTTATATAAATAAAAAACCCTTTCTGAGTCTGAGACTTACTTTCTGCTCTACCTGTTCATTTAATTGATATTGGCTTTTGCTTGGACAAACAATAAGTAGTAAACTGTGAAGATGCCTTAAAACGCTGGAAGGTTCCAAGTGATATATATTTTTAGGGCTGCAAAGAAATGTGACTGATACCTTTGGCCCTGTGTTAAAGTCACAGTGTGTATGATTAATTCATGGGCAGAAAATGGACAGAAATGGAAAATTTGTGTTGCACATTCAATATGTATATATGCTCTCCCTCCGGCCGGAGTCTAATCTGGTGGTGCAGGTGCTCTACATGCATGCATCAGAGACGTCCACATTAAATTTGCATCGCTTTCAGTTCATACATTTGAATTTAGTTTGCCCTCTCTGCAGAGGGAGAGGAGCTTTGATCGGTTTGGTTCACCGACTGGTCCTGACTGGTCCTTACTGGTTCTCTGAGCAGCCAAGACTATTGTCAGGGGAATAAATAAGTGACAGTCGTTTAATTTTACATTTATTCATCTGGTTCTAGTAGTAGTGAATGATTGTTAAATGTCACACTCACGCAGCCTGGGTGTGGTTTCCTGGTCCCTCCTCCCACAACGTGTCCAGGCTCCTGTTCCTCATCACATCATCAACTCCATCGTCTCCTGCTGTTTAGAAGGAGCTGGTTCGTTCATTATCATTCTGCCTGACTGTTGCTCTCTACGGGGGTTGAAAACATTTTCACTTCTCTTCTGGTTTTCTGACAACTTGCCTCAATATTGTGGCTTCTGGCTTTGTGTTTTATACCTTTTTATTTATTTGTCTTTGCCAAAAATCTACGACTTGTTTCTGCCTCCATCGACCAGCTCACAAAAACTGTTTGCATCTCAGGTCTTTGCTTTGACACTGGAAACGGTGAAAGTCCACGTTTTATATATATATATATAGAATGTTTCCTTGCATTGGTATTTAAAAAGTCTGTATTCACTGTTTCCTACAAATACCTTCAAACTAAACTAAAAATAATATCTAGCTGTGATCAACCTGCATCAGTACAATCTCAAATCCAGTCTATAACATTGGGCCGTATGTTTTTGCACTGAAAACAAAAGCAGACACATATATATATTTTTTCCTTTTCAATTCCCCCTGAGCTCCAGAGAGATAAGACATACAGAATCAGAGGAAAGATCTTATCACATCAAATGATAGAGAAGAGATTACACAGCACAGACTGCTTAGAGAAGCAAAAACATAATAAGATGTTCTGCCACCACCTCTATCTTTATCTTCTCGCCATAATGGACACGCTCGCCATCTTTTGTCTGGCTGTCATTAATCCAGCTGCATTGTGATGAAATTGGGTCACAGCGAGCTGGTCGGACAATGGCTCAGGAATAGAAGCTGTTGAGGAGCATGTATAACGTCCGGTTCAGATGCTGCACATGTCGATTCTGCTGGAGCTGCTTATACGGCTCTTGTGAAATTAACTAGCTTGTGTCGGGCTGCACAAAGGACGTCGCACACGATGTCAATACCTGGAGAAACATCACAACTGAGCCTGAAAATAAAATCCTTGAGCTGGTTTTAAAATATCTGCAAGGAGACGTAATGTCAACAATAGTCACAGGGATGATTCAAAGAAACAGTTGATTTAACGTCCCTCAAAAAAAAAACAACACAAAGACAATTACATTATCATCTAATTTGTGAAATTTACTTTTAAATACATTCAAATTCAAAGAGGATTTGATTTTGCTTTTAGCAGGGGCCATTTTTAAGTGTTGAGGCTTACATCCTTTAGATCCGACTAGGCGGTCTTATTTCCACCTTCCAGCCTTAAAAAAATGAGAGCTCCAATGAGTGGATCCCTCTCGGTCCAACCTATCCCAGGGTTCATTGCTGTATCAGGGACCATAACCTCTCGTAAGGATTTCGTTTGAGCCCTCGTGGTCTACGCAGCTCAGGAAGGAGGTGGTCTTCTTTAATATCTGTTGTTAAAGAAACTCATTGAATGTTAACTGGAATTAAAACATTTTCTATCCGTATCCAACTTCCGTCACTAGGTGTGGAATACAGGGATGCAGCCCAAATATCAGGAGATAAAACCTTGTCTTTATCCTTTCTGTTGAGTTGCATCGGTTGCTAAATCCATCCATTATCTACACTGGTTATCCTTTGAGGGGTCGCAGGGGGAGGGGACTGGAACCAAACCCAGCTGACAGATATTTAGTCCAACAGAGAAATAACCAACCATACCTGTGTCATATGAATCTCACCTGCATGTGTTTGGCCTGTTGGAGGAAGCAGAGGAAGGAGAACATGCAAACTCCTGGATGATAAATGTTGACTTGTTTTAAAGTTTCTGCTTCGATCCCTAAACTCTGAGCTCTGACATCAACATTTCCAAGTTGTGCTAGCTAGAGACTTTAAACCCTGCACGGCTCCAAATGAACGTATATGAGAAATAAACAACAACACCCATCAAGTGTCAGCAGCCTTTGAAATATGATGGAGGAAGAAATAACCAGTAGACGTGTGGGACATGATGTTGAGGCTACTGCTGTTATGAGAGGATTAAAGTGAGACATTAACAGAACCGTGTTAACTTCACCCTGAAGGCTGCAGAGAAAAGTTTCTAATTAGAACTATTTGGAGTAAACAGGAGCTCGGCAGCGGCGCACTGCAGAGAACAACATGGACACAAAGGATTATGTAACATTAAGGGTGAGTGTGTCTCAGATAACACGGCTGCTTCTCTCACAAACATGGCTTATAGTCTTAGTATCCTTTTTGATATGTGGCTTATGCCCCTGCATGGAAAACAACACAATGCTTAAATGTGTGTGTGTGTGTGTGTCTGTCTGGTTGGATGATAAAGTTGAAGGGCGAGTAAGAAGAGGAATTTTAATTCGGATCGAGGGACGTATGAGAATGGAAAAAAAAAACTAAATAGAATTTTAAAAGAATGAGGAGAGATCGTTATTTTATTCCCTCTGCACATTGGATGCAAAAACTTAAAACCTTGCAGAAAATGTACTCTTCAGAAAACGCAGCTCTTTCTCTCTCTCTCCTTCTCTCCAAGGTGAGAAGGAGCGGCTCTCGGAGAAGGTGGAGAAAAGCCTTCCAGGCATGTTTGATGTGCTGGATTTCAATGAAGCTTCTGCCGAGCGCCCAGTCGCTGAGCAGCCTCACTGCTGCAGCTGCCTGAACTGACAGGAGACGCCTGCAAGCAGAATAACCACAGCCTGGATGCAGCCGCCTGAATCAGAGAGCTGGCCTACTTTAAACCTTTGTGTTTTGACAGTCATGGCTGCGGCCCGGCATCAGGTGAAGGGAAGATCTGATGTGCAGCTAATACATGAAATAAATTATAGAATAACATCACTATCAAGTCGGTGAAGGATAAAAGCTGTGGTGAATAAACTGGGCTAAAGTTGCTATTTAACCTAAGGAAGCTGGAGTACCTGCCACCTTAAGGCTATGGCTGTAATGGGATGGTGCAAACCACTACGCCACCGTACCGTGCATCAATAAGTTATCTTATAACTAGAAGGGTTCAACACATATTGTCAAGACTCGTAAAGTTTAACCAAGAGAAACAGCAATCCTGTTTCCACCTCCTAAATTAAATACGCTCCAAAAGTAAATCAATTCTTTGCGGGTACATGTCCTACTCGTCCGTTGTCACTACTCTGAGTTCTCTGTTTCCTGTTTTATTTTGAAATTATGCTCCTTGTGTGTCTCCAGCATTATTTCTAAAGGTCTGGAGTATCCAAGGCTGTGAATAATTGTGAAAAGACTCATTTCTGCAGAATCCTGTAAATCCAGATCAAGCTTCAAGTCTTTTTTATATTATAAACATTTGATCCGGTTAGTTTTGGTTTCACGTTTCAATCACCGATTGAAACGTGCCTAGTTTGGTTTGCATACGCCTGACATCAGCGTTTTGTACTAACCACGGTTTAGTTTGATCTGGAATGAGACCACCTCCGTTGGTTCGGATTTCTGAAAAGTCCATCCCAAAGCAAACTGTGTAGAAGCGACAGCGGCCTTAATTAGCTTCTCCTCTTCTTTTTAAAATGGGACCATAAGAGAAGGTTAATGCCGTGTAACTTCGATCTACTGAACTCCAACCCCCCCCCCAAGTTTTTAATAGGGTTTGAAAAAAGCCTGTCCAGAGTCAGGGCCAGAGGCCAATTAGTGGTAACATCAGCGAAAACGTGGGCAATTATCTTTGAGATCGACACTGATGCTGACACAAGGCTTTTAATGGAGTCATAAAATCACAACTGCTCTAAGAAGGAATTGTTAAAAGCCTGATCCTTTTTAATTCAGTCATATAAACCGAAGCACAAATGGAGATAATGTCTCTGTCTTTACATTTTATTCTATCTTTGTCCGCCTGCTGCTGTGCTGGTGACGTCCCGGTGTCGTGTTGCCCTTTGACGCTAATGGCCTGTTTTAGCTGTGACCCACGTGAAGGGAGAACAAAAGAGGTCATGGAGGAGCAGGGACCTCAAGACACAAAACAAATCAGGCTCTATTGTGAACAGACGCCATTAAATTCTCACAAGGTGCAATTAAGCTATTATACTGCTTCTGCCTTTTCTGTTGCTGTTCTCATAAATACACTGGAATGCATCTTAATCTGTCTTTTTCCAAAGGTACAGTCAAGAGACCAGAGAATTAAACACAGTGTTATGAATTGTATTTTTCACCCAAGACGCTGCTTCTGGATCAGTTTGTCTGTGTCTGCACGACCATATAAAGCCTTTATTTGTGCAGCACCTTTTTTGTACGATTTAAAATGGACATTATAGAACTGTATTAACAAGGCACAAAGGGAGGATATGGAATATGTGTATGTTAAAACTGTGTAAATGCAAGAGAAACTCAAACATACACCAGTTAATATGGAAAATGAGTCAGACAATAATACAACAAAATGCACAATATTACAGCAATGGAAGCATAACCCGCTTTAATATGATTATATGTTTATTATAATGTATATAATTAAGTGTAACAGAGGACACAATGTGTTTTTGACGCTGCACATCGAGGAGGATTTGGTGATAAACATTCAACAGCATTTATGTTCTTACCTCATCTGTGACTACGTGTTCTGTGAAGGAATTAAACGATGTCTACGTTCTGGAATCATTTGCGTCTTCATTTGTTTTATGGACAAAACAAATATACTTAAATTTGTATAATGTGCTCTGTTGGAATCGTTTCAGTGAATAATGTTCGTCTGCCTCAGTTTGAATCTGGCTTTTTAAATCACAGAGAAACCAGCTCGGCATAAACATCGTGGTTTAGTTGTGATGGGTGCGTGATGAGCCAGTGTGCGTGTGTGTGTCTGTAGGTGTGTGTTTGTGCGTATTGTTTTTTAAGAGACACTGGATCAATACACTGAGTGAACAGTAGATCCAGACAACTTAACATGATGTTGATGTTTCTTCATGAGGATGAATGTATGAGCTTAATTGTGATGTTTTACATATTGATATTTGTTTTACATTGAACCAAATCAACTCGATGAATTAAAGATGTTGACATTAAAAATATATAATTCACCTTTCATACTTTCGATCTTTTATTTACTTCTCTATCCTCTGGCCTTTGATAATTGTCTATGTTCACTTGTTCTTATACACTCAGCTGCTCCGGCTTTGTTAAGCATCAGACGTGTGGTGGACACTCTGGAGCTTGTGGCTGACATAATTAGCAACTGTTTGTTTGGTTTATCTTACAAATTAAAAGTGAGGACAGCTGAATACGAGACTGGAC